>CAUYLG010076009.1:0-29022 GCA_963573385.1 Cacajao melanocephalus | reverse complement strand
ATAAGGTCACCTAAATGAAAAGTGATTAAAATATATCTTTCTTACATTGCCATCTATAAAACATCAGATATTACTGATGTTACATTGTATCTCCGTGTTAAATCTTCACTGACAGATGTACTTATGTAAATCATGAAAATTTTGCTTATAAATATAGAATTGAATTGCGGTTGTAAAATGGTTATTCCATTTGGATAATGGCACAGGGCAGAATTTGTATAAGTAATGGCAAAAATTCATGGTTAGTGATGTATAAAATAAAATACTTTTGCAGTAAAATATTCCCTTTATTAATGTTATGGAAGGGGGGTTATGACAAGGAAATAACAATTTGTATGACAGTGTCAAATACTATTTTGATTTTAGTATTTCCTGTTTTGGTTTATTTGCATCTCAGAAGAGTATAGTGATATTGTTTGATGCAGCCCGATTGTGGTGGACTGCTTTGACCTGGTTTAACCCTTCTGATCGGTAGTTTTGGATGTTGCCTGGAGAGACACTACACTCTAGAATTTCCACTTTGGAGAATACTCAGTTACAACTTGTGATTCCTGGTAGAACAGACTTTATTTTTCTAGCCTACCAGTGATCCAGAAGCTGAGGAATCCCAATGCCTTTTAAAAATTAATGTGGTTTTCTTTTAAAAAGCTCCTGTTTTTGGAAAGTAGAATTTATGGGTGCAACATCTGTTCATTATTTGCACATAAAATAAAACCATTTAAAAAGTAATGCTGGTATTTATTATTTAAAGTACTAAAGAAAGATATGAAGTATTGATTACCTAGAAGAAAACTTCCTCCAAAGATACAACTTAAGTAAGAGATATATTTAAAGAGAAATAGATACTTAATATTTAGTGTTCCAGTGTTTTTACATTGTTTACAATTTTAAGTGTGTTAAAGATATTAAGTAACTATCAGTTTGCATAATGGCTTTTTAGGGTAGAATTTAGAATAAATTACCAATTCTTAGCCTTACATAATGATAAACAATGATAAACTATGATAAACATTTAAAATGATAAACTCATTTTAAATTTTAGTATTAGATAGTAAAACTAAAGCTGTGGACTATCCCTGGACCAAGTGTTAGGAGACCTGAATTCCAGTGTGGTTTTGCCTGTGTATTCTTATTTGTAGATAATATTATTGATTGATGATTAGGGGAAATGATACATGTGAGGAAAGACATTTGTAAAATTTCTTGAGAAGTTTTTACTACATACCATATTCATTTTTTAAAGATATGTGAAAATTTTAAAGTGATGTTTTATTAGGAAACAAGTGTTCTACCTTGGTAGCTAAGGAGCAGGTTGCTCTTGACTTGCGACCATCGATTTGGGCTGAATTGAAAGCTGATGTTGCATCTGAAGTTTAGCATCCACACAGTTGTCTTCCTTGTCATGATTTCATAGTATGTTGAGAGCCCAGATCTCATTCTAAACTATATGAATACAAATGCTGTAATTTTTTTTTAATCACACCATAACTCTGTAAGCTTGTTTTGATCACTTCTCATTAAAATGTTGCCTGAGAGGTTGTTATGGTATAATATTTCCAGGCTACTTTGTTTCAGCTTGTTTGGTAGAGGCCTATGCTGAGTAACTAGCAGTAAAACAAAGAATAATGTTTACTACATGGAGCTTTTTTTTTTTTTTTTTGAGACACCGTCTGGCTGTGTTGCACAGGCTGAAGTGCAGTGGCATGATCTTGGCTTACTGCAACCTCTGCTTTCCTGGCTCAAGCCATCCTCCCACCTCAGCCTCCCAAGTAGCTGGGACTAAGGCTTGCACCACCTTAGCTGCTCACTTTTGTATTTTTGTGTTACAATTTTTTTTTTTGTCATAGAGACAGGGTTTCACCATGTTGCCCAGATTGGAACAATAAAAGATTAGAAATCATGGGAAGGAATATCCTTAACGCATATACCTTACAATACCTTGTAAGAATATAGAAAAACTATTTTTAAAAATTCTTATTTCTTAAACATAGAAACCTTAGGAAGAAGTTTATAAGATAAACTTATGTATCTATGAGTTTGAAAAGAGTTCAGAAGAGTTTAAGTTTTAGAAGAGTTTGAGAAGATTGAGATATTTCATAGTATCTCGTGAAGTAGATAGCATTATTCTCATTTAAATATATAGGCAGAAAAATTTCAGGTCTAGGTAACTTGTTTCTTTACCACACAACTAGAATATCAAGCTGTAAAGATATGTGTTTATACAAGTCTATTTCCCTGCGTTTATGTAGAAGGATTTTATCCGGAGCCTTGTATATCAAGTCAGCTAAGAGAGTGACACTCAACTGTGACTTGGTTTCTTCATCTGAAAAATGAAGATAATAATATGACCTACCCTGGAATTCTTTGCAAGGATTTATTCAGTTAATACATGTAAAATACTTCAAGGCCACCACCATAGTAAGCTAGTGTTAAAATGTTAGTTCTAGGATTGGTTGTATGGCCACACAAATACAACAGCAATGGGATTTGACTTGGGAGAAAGGTGGCCAGTGTTAAGGTTTGGGGATAGCTGTGGCTAAATTGAGTGAAGTCCACTTAGTGCTCAAAAACAGGGACATGAATGGTTTAAAATACCAATTTTAGCCTTTAAGTCAGGCAGAAAGTTGTTATGAAGCAGAGCATCTCATTCCCTCAGCGTCTTCTGTTGTGAAGAGTGGGAAGGGGAAATGCGTTTTTGGTTCCTCTTAGTTTAAAAAAATGAATAGTTTCCCATAATCTTAAGGGATAATTTAAATGACATAAGGGAAATTATTTTTCCCTCTGTCCTTTAATTTACATTTTAGATAGAGATCTGGAAAAAGACATCACACTTTAATTACAGCTTAATGTAAATTCTAATACCCAAGGAAGAATTTCGTGTAAAAGTTAACATGGCAGCTTGCTGAATTGTGTTGAAAAGACAAGGGGAAAAACATCAACATTAAAAACTTAAAAACTAAATAACAGCTAAATTTCAAGGACTCTGGAAGCATTTTCCAGTCTATATATATTGTAGAATTGAATGGGAGAGCCACAAATTTTACCTGGCATGTCTTGTTCATTTGAATTGTTTCTACAAAAGGAGAAATTACCTCTTCTGGAGAATGTATTCCTTATGCTCTGATTGTAAATAAGAGTCTTCCTTCTGGTGCCATAGGATGACCTGTGATTTAAGCTGTCCCTTGGTTTTAATCATAACCAATTGAAGCTAGCATGTGGGAGAGGTGATCCTTCTGCCACATGATCTTCCCTGGGGTACCAGTTACCTGGTCTCTTTCTTTATCCTGTGATTGATTTTATGTCTCCCTGTGATCCTGCTAATAAGTTTCTTTCTGTCAAAGATGATGGCAACCAAAAGGCATCCTTAACTGGAAGGCATCCTCTGACATACCCAGGTAACACATATCTATCATCATTTCCAAGGGAGTGAGGACTATTACTTTCTTATCCCAGGCACATATTGGGTACCAGGACCATGGAAGGTGCTCAGTAAATGTCGAGTAAATGGAAAATGAGTGTGTAGCCATATGCTAGGTTTACATTAGTCTGTTTTAAAAATAACCAGCAATTTGAAAGATAATAAATTACCAACAGATGTACCAAGGACAGAAGCAGCCTGTGTGATTCTGACATTAATGAAATCTGTGCTGTTGGGAATGCTTGCTGGCTTTGGGTTACATACCTGATTTTGCTGCTTAGATCATTATGGAATGGTAGTAAAACAAAGCTGCATTTCTGGGTCTGGCTGGAGCATTCACATGTCAAGGAATCCCAGGAAAGACAGCATGAGCTGTTTTTTTTAGCAAGTTTCTTAAAGAACTTTTGTCTGGAACTTGCATTGTTGATGGAAATAGTCCCTTACTTCAATAGCCAGAGTATAAAATTAGAAATAAGGAGAACTAATTAGAGAGAATCAGTTGAAACAAACAGAATTTTTTTTCAATACAGAAAAATGTAGGACATTGGCTCCTTAGTATCCTAAGAAACTCTTTGTTTTCAGAATGCCAACTGTTACATACTGGTTTTGTTTAGTATAATGTATTCTAGAAAGTGTCTGTACATTTGGTATGACACCAAGCTGTGGAGTCTTAAGAGGAACATCAGTGAGAATGCTATTCTAATCAGTTGCCCTATACAGTTTCTTAGTCTATACTTCATGATTTTGTCACGTATTTCCTTTTCTGGTATCAGAGAATACAGTGTAGGCAGCAAGCAACTGTTAAACGCAGTTCACCTGATTAAAAGGGTACGCCATCCCAAAGCAGATGAGGATACAAAAGGCTTGTTCATGCTGTGTTAAGCTACAGTTGCATACAATCAATATTGCCTGTCCCCTGAGTTTTTCTTCACTATTCTTAGATTCTTCATGTTGCCAGAACACCAGAGCTAGAAGATTTTTGACTCTCTAGAGATACAATTTCTCCATTTCTTTTTTCTTTTTAATTTTTAAAAATTATACTTTAAGTTCTGAGGTACATGTGCAGATCTTGCAGAACTGTTATATAGGTATACACATGCTACAGTGGTTTGCTGCCTCCATTCCCCTGTCAACTACATTAGGCATTTCTTCTAACGTGATCCCTCCCCAACCTCCCCACCCCCTGCTATTGCTCCCCTAGCCCCCCACACCCAATAGACCCCAGTGTATGATCCCCTTACTGTGTACATGTGTTCTCATTGTGCAACACCCCCTTTGAGTGAGAACATGCAGTGTTTGGTTTTCTGTTCTTGTATCAGTTTGCTGAGAATGGTTTCCACCTTCATCCATGTCCCTGCAAAGACATGAACTCATCGTTTTTTATGGCTGCATAGTATTCCATGGTGTTTATGTGCCACATTTTCTTTATCCAGTCTATTGTTGATGACAATTTGGGTTGATTCCAAGTCTTTGCTATTGTAAACAGTGCCACAGGGAATATATGTGTGCATGCGTCTTTATAATAGAACAGTTTCTTGGGTATATTTCCAGCTTCATCCGTGTTGCTGCAAAGGACATGAACTCATCCTTTTTTATGGCTGCATAGTATTCCATGGTGTTTATGTGCCACATTTTCTTTATCCAGTCTATCCTTGATGAGCTTTGGGTTGATTCCAGGTCTTTGCTATTGTAAGCAGTGCCTTAGTGAACATATGTGTGCATGTGTCTTTATAATAGAACAATAGAACAATTTCTTGGGTATATACCCAGTGATGGGATTGCTGGGTCAAATGGTATTTCTATTCGTAGATCCTTGAGGAATCTCCACACTGTCTTCCACAATGGTTGAACTAATTGACACTCCCACCAACAGTGTAAAAGCGTTCCTATTTGTCCACATCCTCTCTGGCATCTATTGTCTCCAGATTTTTTAATGATTGCCGTTCTCACTGGCAGGAGATGGTATCTCAATGTGGTTTTGATTTGCATTTCTCTGATGACCATTGATGGTGAGCATTTTTTCATATGTTTGTTGCCTGCATAAATGTCTTCTTTTGAAAAGTGCCTGTTCAGATCCTTCGCCGACTTTTTGATGGGGTTGTTTTTTCCTTGTAAATTTGTTTTAGTTCTTTGTAGATTCTGGATATTAGCCCTTTGTCAGATGGGTAGCTTGCAAAAGTTTTTTCCAATTCTGTTGGTTGCCAGTTTACTCTACTGATTGTTTCTTTTGCTGTGCAGAAGCTCTTAGCCAGAGCAATCAGGCAAGAAAAAGAAATAAAGGGTATTCAGTTAGGAAAAGAGGAAGTCAAATTGTCTCTATTTGCAGATGGCATGATTGTATATCTAGAAGACCCCGTTGTCTCAGCCCAAAATCTCCTTAAGATGATAAGCAACTTAAGCAAAGTCTCAGGATACAAAATCAATGTGCAGAAATCACAGGCATTCCTATACACCAATAACAGAGAAACAGAGAGCCAAATCATGAGTAAACTCCCATTTACAATTGCTACAAAGAGAATAAAATACCTAGGAATACAAGTGACAAAGGATGTGAAGGACCTCTTCAAGGAGAACTACAAACCAATGCTGAAGGAAATAAGAGAGGACACAAACATTCGGAAAAACAATCAATATTGTGAAAATGGCCATACTGTCCAAAGTAATTTATAGATGCAATGCTATCCCCATCAAGTTACCATTGACCTTCACAGGACTGGAATAAAACACCTTAAACTTCATATGGAATCAAAAAAGAGCCTGCATAGCTAAGACAATCTTAAGCAAAAAGAACAAAGCTGGAGGCATCACACTACCTGACTTCAAACTATACCATAAGGCTACAGTAATCAAAACAGCATGGTACTGGTACCAAAACAGAGATATAGAGCAGTGGTACAGAACAGAGGCCTCAGAATTAATGCTACACACCTACAACCATCTGATCTTTGACAAACTGACAAAAACAAGTAATGGGGAAAGGATACCCTGTTTAATAAATGGTGTTGGGAAAACTGGCTAACCATGTGCAGAAAGCAGAAACTGGACCTATTCCTTACACCTTATACAAAAATTAACTCCAGATGGATTAAAGATTTAAACATAAGACCTAACACCATAAAACCCTAGAAAAAAACATAGGCAATACCATTCAGGACGTAGGCATAGGCAAGGACCTCGTGACTAAAACACCAAAAGCAATGGCAACAAAAGCCAAAATAGACAAATGGGATCCAATTTCTCCATTCCTAGAAGACACAAGAATTACCAGAAGATACATTAGAAGAATATACAGTGGAATTAGCACGGTGGCTCATATCTGTAATCCCAGGTCTTTGAGAGGCAAAGGTGGAAGGGCCACTTGAGGCCAGGAGTTCAAGGCCAGCTTGGACAACGTAGTGAGACCCTGACTCTTCAAACAAACAAACAGCAACAACGGAAAACCAGGCACTGCAGCACATGCCTGTAGTCCTAGCTGCTTGGGAGCTTGAGGCAGGAGAATTGCTTGAGCTCAGGAAATCAAGACTGTAATGAGCTATGGCTGTGCCACTGCACTCCAGCCTGGGTAACAACAGAGAGACATTGTCTGCCCCCTAACCCTCTCCCAAAAAAGTAGGAGGAAAACATCTCAAAAGATAAACTATCTAGGTCACAACCCCTCAGTGCCTTTGGTTGCACATTTGCAAACAGGATGTAGCACCTTGTAGTCCCAGAGTTGTGAGAATCCAGTGATAGAGCAATAATTAAGGCCAGGTACATTGCATATATTATCTTCCAATATCAACAACCCCTCAAGTTAGTCTGTCTTATTGTGCAGATGAGAAACAGGAAAGTAAGAGAAATTAAGTAACTTGATTCATGTCACTAACAACTAGCAGAGCTTAGATTCAAGCACAGTCTGTCTGACTCCTTATCACCAGCCGATATGCTAAACATGGGTTCTGCCTGGCATGTGGTTGGTCCTCAACATGTTTATTCGCTGGGGGAAAAAATCTAGCAGTAAAATAAAATGTCTTGGGGAAAATAATAGATTTTATGGAGTAGTTTAATTTTTCTTGTGACAAGAATGGATACTTTTTAAAAAAAATCAGTTCTTTCGGGACTGACGGTATCAAGATAGCAAGTTTAATAAAATGAAGATTTTTGAAATTTACTGTTCTTAAAAAATTTATACAGCAATGCCATTAATTCTAGTATAATTGTTGGAGGAACTGTCTTACAGTTAGCACTGAAATGCATGCTAATCTTGTTATCCAAATAAGAATTTTAAATTGTATCAGTACCCACTTTATGAGCAATTTCACTATTCATTAATTCGATTTAAAAATGTTTATTGTGTGTCTGCTATGTGTGAGGCATTGCTTGTCTCATTTAGCAACAAAATAATTAGTTTATATTATGTTTGAGAATTTTGAATCGTAGGGAAGTGTATTCTAGTTATAGTTCATACCTTTTAGGACTGTTTAAATCTAATAGCTGTTTTGCACTTGTTATGAACTTACAGTTCATACGTTTTAGGACTGTTTAAATCTAATAGCTGTTTTCAAGTTCTCCAAACTGTTGGGATTATAGCCAACAAGAATACTGTCTTTGTTCCAGGGGATGAAAGTTTGAATGCTGAGTGTCAGGGCTCATCTAAGGTGAGAAGTGGGTTTTGAGGTTGCCCGATGTGTTATTTGATTTCTTCTTTAAAAATTTTTTGATTTTATTTTATTTTTAGAGACAGGGTCTCGCTCTGTCACCCAGGCTAGAGTGCAGTGGTGCAGTCTCCGCTCAGTGTAACCTGAAACTCCTGGGCTCAAGCAATCCTGCATCATCCTCCCGATTACCAGTGTGCCATTTGAATTGTCTTTCTAGCAACTGATGTGGCAAAGAATCTAAGATGATGTTCTCTCAGTGTACCGTATACATGATAACATTTCATCCCCACCGTTAGTTAAATGGACTCTCAGAAATAATGTTTGCCTTACTGAACAAGTTTTCTTTCTTTGAGTTGAGGGAAAGTCTCCATTAGAGATTAGGTACCCAGGAAGATTTGGGTCAAAGCAGCAGAGGATGAGCTACAGTAGCGTTGAGAGAGTGGCCTCAAGCCTGATTGCATATTAGAATTATCAGGGGCAGGTTTATAATTACCAATGCCTGGGCCTCTCCAAGAACAATTAAATGAAAATCACTGGGATTAGGGCCCAGGTACTGGTATTTTTAAAAAGCTACCAGGTGATTCTAACATGTTCCCAAGGTTCAGAATTACTGATCTATATAATGGGTAGAATTTCTTAGTTTAGTCAATTAATGTAAAGGTGTTTTCAGATGATGCTTTTTCAAGAGGCATTTTATGAAACTCTCTATTTCTTTATGTTATCAAGTGACTCACCAAAATAACAGGAACATTTTAAAATTGATGCTTGGATAACTTCAGTAACAGCTACATAATTTCCCAAGTACCTAATATGACTGCACTATGATAGTTAGCTGGGTGTTTCTTGAGCTGTAAAACAGGGTACAAAGACAATTATTTCCATTTTTTATTGGAGTTTGATTAATATTCCGTCTGGGTCGATGTGACCTTGGAATTAAACAGTGAAGATTGCATGGTCCATTTGCCAGGATGTACATATTTTATCTTTAATTTTCCCAATTATGAAGGCCTGGCTAAGACTTCTGCTTGAATCCTAAATGAGGCAGTCATCATCATCTTGCCCTTTCATTGGTGGATGGTTTATCACACACACAAAAACTCACTTAACTTTAAAAGGAGGTGAAGAGGACATATGCATGGAAGACATTGGGGTTTTTATTCCCAGATAAGTGAGTTGTGCCATCTGTGGATGGGCATAGCAGAAAGATGGAATATTACCTGAAGCTTTTTATCTGAATCTCTTTGCTACAGTTTGGATGTTTGTTTGCTCCACAGCTGATGCTGAAATTTGATTGCCATGGTAACAGTATTGAGACATGGGATCTTTAACAGGTGATTCGGCTCTGAAGGCTCCACCCTTGTGGTTGGGTTTGATACCTTTAAAAAATGGCTCTGGGATGGGGCTCTGTTTCTCTCTTCATGCGCTTTCTTGCACTTTGCTTTTCTGCTGTGGAATGCTGCAGCTAGAAGGCCGTCACCAGAATGCGAGCCCCTCAGCCTTGGACTTCCAGCTTCCAGAACTGTAAGAAACAAATTTATTTTTCTTGTAAATTGTCCAGTCTCGGGCACTCTGTTTAGCAGCAGAAAACACACTAAAGCATTCTACCATCAGATTTGTGTTTCCCCAATGACATTGGGGTTCAAGGTTTATTAGTTAGATATGGACAGGTACAGAGTGTTAGTGCAGATGAACTATTCAATCTCATTTTGGAGGGTTTCCATCATAAAACACAAATAATTTAGTCAAAGCAGCATCTTCTGAATTTCTTAGGTGACTTATAAAAACAAATAAACCGCTTTCTGTATTTATTAGTTTCTTTCCAGGAAGGGAGCTCTATAGTCATGAGGGTAGTAAATAAGTATTACTTTTTAAAAGACACTCTAGAGCTACCGGGATTTAATAAATAGTTCATTGCTTGCCTTTCTCCACCAAAATCTCTTCACTCTAACTGCAGCCTTGAAACTCAAGTGTGTTCAGGTTTTGGACTATTTTTTTTTTTCTTTTGAGACACAGCCTCACTCTATTGCCCAGGTTGGAATGCAGAGGTGCAGTCTCGGCTCACTGCCACTTCTGCCTCCTGGGTTCAAGCGATTCTCCTTCCTCACCCTCCAAAGTAGCTGGGACTACAGGCACCTGCCACCATGCCTGGCTGATTTTTGTATTTTTAGTAGAGATGGGGTTTCACTGTGTTGCTCAGGCTGGTCTTGAACTCCTGGGCTCAAGTGATTCACCCACCTCAACCTCTCAAAGTGCTGGGATTACAGGCGTGAGCCACTGCTCCTGTCTAGGTTTTGGACTTTTAATTTACCTCCTCTTAATACCCTTCCCTCTTCTCTGAAAGCAAGATATATTTAAAGACTATTTATTACTTTGGGATCAACCGCAAATGTTTATTTTTGGATAAGATGAGTGAGTTACAAAACTAGCAACCTGCAAAGTGTTTGAAAGTTTAACTGCTATTTTTTTCACTTACCCATTCACCCATTCAATAAATATTATTGAGCTATTACTATGTGCCAGGCACTTCTAGACATGGTGGGGATATTATATAGCAAACGGAACAGTTGGCGATCCTTGCACTCATGCTGTAGTGTGGGAGAGAAGATCACAGATAGAGGCTGACAGCAATCACAAATGGAAAATGAAACAAGTTATGTCAAGGGTTTTAAAAGAGAAATGACATAAAAAAACATAAAATCTTGACTCAGAAATCCTACCTAAGAAATATATCCTAAGGAAATAATTATGCGTCCAAATATTTATGTAGAAAAATTTTCACTGTTACTAGCACATCGAAAAGAAAAACAGGTTAAATAAATTAAGGACTGGTTAAATTAATTAAGGACTAGTTAAATTAGATGCTGCAGTCATGTTTCTAATGACGTAGACAGATGCTGACAATACATTAGATGAAAACTGTTGGTTTCAAAATTGTATGATAGGATTCCTCTAAAACAGTGGTTTTCAAGCAGGGGTGACTTTTGTCTCTGAGGGGCCATTTGTCAAGGTCTGGAGACACCTTATGTTGTTACAAGTAGGGTGGAGGTTGGTGCTGCTGGCCTCTAGTGATTAGAGGTCAGGCATGTCGCTGAACGGACCCCTACCACAAGTCATTATTTGGCTCAAAATGTCAATAGAACTGAGATTGAGAAAGCCTGCGTTTAAACGATTACATACAGCATTGCAAGGACTTTCTGAATGAATAGGATTATGAGTGTTTTAAATGTTTTTTCTTTGTGTGTTAATTCAGATGTTGCTTTAGATGGGAAGTGCTGACTTTGTAATTAGAAACAAAAACTATTTTAAAATGTGGTGCTAAATTCTGGGCTCATCTCGGCCTGAGAACGTTTTTTCTAAAAAAGTTCAGGCATCTTTTTCTTTTCCTTTCCTACTGCTCTCCTTACCTGTGCACACCTCATTGCCTGTATCTGTGATGCCTCTATTTGGATGGGACCTGAATTATGCCTGGGCCTGGTTTACTACCATCACATGGGTTTGCTGTACTTGCCTACTTAATTGTGAGCTCTTGTCCATCTAGGGAAGTCATCTGTTTTGAATAGTGTGTTCTTAGAAGTTCATGAATTTTAATTGAAGGAAGCTAGAGGGACCCCTTCCGTCTTTCAGCAAGGGTCCCCCAAGACAGGCAGGGTGCACAGCAAATGCCTCAACTGCTGAGAATCTACCCTGGCAGGTCCAATGAAGGCTTATCTCCAGAAAAGCTGGGGTATAGTTCTCTCACTGTTGGGGTTGGTAATTTAGCTATCTCCTCTTTATAAGACCCTCATGGAAATAAAGATTAGCCAGAAAATACCTTTAATGAGCCTCCAAATTTTATCTGCAAGGAACCCAGGGCCACTGGTGTTATACTGGTTTGTAGAAAACTCCTGTGGTGTCTGCAGAAATCTTCTCCGGTGAACATCTAGAATTTCCTTTACTTTGAATGTGTACATGTTATTAATCAGGGAATTAATCATCCCCATTCTCTTTGATTGAAAATCACATTACCTAGGAAGGACAAGGTATTGTCAAAGGGGCAAGGCAGATCATATGTTTTCTCTTTTACCGGACTCCTTACTTTTCTGTATACAGCCTGTGTATCCTGTGCTAGAGAGCCTCTTGAAATTAATTTACTGTCATGCTTGTAACATAACCATTTATTGGGGCCTGTGAATGTGCGTGCACTCCATTTGATTACATCTAATGTTCTTCCCAAATAAAGAGTACAATTAATTCATTAGATGATGGTTTGTTTCCAGGGGTAAGTGCCAGTTTATGATGATTCCATCAACACTTGCACCACATTAATTTATTTCCAATTTAATCAGTGTTTAAATTGAACTGGGATCAGGCAGAGCAAAACACATGGTTTTGCATAATTATAATGGAGCAAATGAAAATTGTCATAGCACTTCAGCACCAGAAACCTCACTGCAGAAGCACAGATGGGTTAGGAGATGTTGATTAAGAAAGATGTCTAGGAAGAAATCCTCTGTAAGCACTGCATTAAAATCCAGATGTCTGCAGGACAAGTAACTTTGCATTAATTACTTAAAAATTTCTTATTCTGGGTACAGCTCTCTGTAGAAATCCTACAGATTGAGTAAACGGTGGAGGCACTCCTTTTCGTGCTCCATTTGACTTAAATCATTAGATGGCTCAGAAAGTCCTTTCTTCCCAGACTGGTCTAGGTGTTAAGTTCAATATTTAGCAACTGTCCCTTTGTGCTTCTCGTACCTTCTCCAAGCCAGTGTCGTCGACGTACTGAATTGCCATGTGGGAAGGGGGGCTACCTTGGAAAACAGATCTTTGGATTGGAGTTTGTCTGAAACTCTTTAGATGAAGAATCTCACTGGATGGGTTTGCTCCTTCAAAACCAACAGGAGAGAGAGGCTGAACAAATGGTGTTCTTCAGGCAAGGGGCTTGCTGATGCGCAGTCATTTGTTCACTGTAATGAGCCGAGATCAAGCCAGGCCGCTGCACTCTAGCCTGGGCCACAGAGCGAGGCCCTGTCTCTAATAAAGTACTTAAAATTAATTTCATCCATTTCTTTCTAGTTTATGTTAGCATAGTTTCTTGAGAACTTAGCTACATACTGTGGGTATTGGATAGTACTGGTGAGGAATTAATTAGGTTGAAATGATCTAGAGTATGTGCTTCTGGGTGCCAGGTGGGGGCAGCAGAGAGTTGCTAGACTCAGGAGTCCTAAAGATGCTGTCCTACCAATCCTAGAGGCTCAGAAAGACAGGATGTCAGCAAAGGGGACAAATGGCAACGTAGTCAGCAAGGACCCAAGGATCAAATCCTGCATCCTGGTTGAGAGGGATTACCGCTAGGGCCACCTAGAGGAGACGGGGCACTTAACAAATGAAAGCTCGAATAGGACACAGCTTTGAAGTTACATAGTTCTGTGTTTGAATTTTGACTTTGTTAACTTGAGTACATTATTTGACCTCTGTAAATCTTAGTTTTCACATCTGTAAATCGGGAATGATAGTACATACTTATATTTTTTGTTGATGCATGTAAAGAGCTTATCATATATACTGAATATTTGCTGTTATTATTGTCTTTATTTTAATGTGTCATTGACAAAGCAGAAGAAGGTATCTCTTGCCTTTTGAAGCAGTAGATTCAGGCTGCAGGTCTTACCACATAGGGGTTTAAAGTGACTCACATAAGGCTCACCATGTCTTATCCCCTTTTTATCTCCAGGTAGAGATGAGAAAGTTCTCTATTTGGAATGGTGTTCCTTGTGCATTGGCGTTCTTACTGTTTTATCTCTTGCCAAGCAAAAGTCTTAAATAAATTTCTTTTTTTGGCCCTAAGCTGGGTAAGGCATGCATTTGTTCATCACAGAAGTTGCCCCGTCCTGTGTTAAGCAAGCCTCAGGGATGCAGAGATGAATGAAATGTAGTTAAAATATCGACAGAAAGGTGAAAGAGCTAGATGAAGGCCACCTAGCTATGATACAGGGTTACGGGTGCCAAAGTCAAGTTATGAGAAAGTTAATCCCATGGGGAGGGCAGCGAGGGTTTCAGTGATGGCCTTGAAAAGGAGATGACACTACTGAGCTCCTCATCATCCTGTTTTCTACAGTTCCATCTTCCAAGATTCAATGACCTTCATGTCTACCAATGATATTTATGACTCACCAGCAAACCGATAGGCTAGAGTGCATCACCAATAGAAGCTGCTTTATTTTTTTAAGTCCTGAGCTCTGATTTTCCTCTCTGTACTGCCCAATATCTCTTATCTTCCTAACTCTGTTTAGCAAACTCTTACTGAGCAGTTTATAAGTACAGAGATGTGTGTTTTTTCACAGGCACAAACCTTGACACTCTTGCTATGATTCTTCTTACTGCATCGATTGTGTCTATAGAGACCTCAGGAAACTGAATAGTGTCTCTTCCTGCTTGCTTTCTAGTTAGAAGCCAGTAGACATAGCTCTGTCCATCAACATTGCTTAGATTATTTTACCTTTTCCATGGAGTTTCAGGTATGTCTATTTGGAATGGTGTCCTTTTTTGAAATATTTGTGATTTAAATATATAATTAAAAGCTAATAATTGGGCATCTGCGTCTAATAGGAGAATTTGATTCTGAAGGTTTGTGTTGGATTGCAGTTGTGTTATCGACAACACTGGCATTCTGAAGAAAAGCCTTCCACTATAGCTTCAGGTTGCAGAGCATTGGGTAGGTACTATTCTTGAATAAAGTGCTCTCTAAAGTGGGATGTGGCTATTCAGGGGCTTGCAAGCTAATTCAAAGGGGTTCAGGAAGAAAACGTTATTTGTATTTAGCTTTTAATCATCCTCTTATAATGTGTATGTTCTGTGTATGCTTTGTAATGTTTGTACCATAATACAAATATATAATGCACCTATACTAAGGGTGAGCAAGATGTTTTAGTGTTGGGGCACACATAATCAAATAATTCTGTAGACAATTAACTGCTCTAAGGGGTTAGAAATTTTGTGATTGCTAGCGACAGAAACCCAACTCAAATGAGCTTATAGAAAGAAGGCACTTATTGGCGCTCCACACTGAAACGACCGGATGTGCAGTTAGCCTCAGGTACGGGGGTCCAGACATTTTGGTGTTGTCAGGGTGCACTCACTTTGTCCTTCAGCTGTTCATGCGGGGAAAGATGGCAAACTGAGCTCTGAACTCTTCCATCTTAACGCTCAGTGGCAAGAGACTCTCTTCCTTGGTATTCAAGACTGACTGGTATGCATGGGTTCCATGCCCGTATCTAAACCAATCACTGTGGTCAGTGGGAATGGAATATTCAGGTTATCTGGATTGATCATGTTCTTAGGGAAGGGAGGTGATATGGTTTGGTTCTGTGTCCCCACCCAAATCTCACCTTGAATTGTAATAATCCTCATGTGTCAAAGGTGGGACCAGGTGGAGGTAATTGAATCATAGGGGCAATTTTCCCCATACTGTTCTTGTGTTAATGAGTGCATCTCACAAGATCTGATGGTTTTATAAGCATCTGGCATTTCCGTTGTTAGCACATTCTCTCTCTTGCCATCCTGAATAGCTGCTTTCCACCATGATTATAATTTTCCTAAGGCCTCCCCAGCCATGCAGAACTGTGAGTCAATTGAACCTGTTTCCTTTATAAATTACCCGGTCTCGGGTGTTTCTTCATAGCAACAAGAGAATGGACTAATACAGGAGGATAGGGATTAACCCCATGGGAACTGTGTGGCCAACGTTTCTGCCAGGAAAGAAAAAGGGATCCAGGAAAGTGGGCAGACTGAAGAAGTAGCAGTTTTAATGAGAGTAGGATTGATTGCAATGGGAGAAGTCAGGGCAAAGTAGCCAATCCAAAGATGTTAACATGCATAACCTAATCAGTAACCGTTATAAAAATAATCGGGCATGAGAAACCGAAGTGAGCTGCCAGGTTCATTCTTAGGATGAGGAAAGTTGTATGTTATGTGTGTATTAAGGTGACATTGCCAAGTCTAGGTTAACATTGCTTTTGATACCCCACATTACAGAAAGGCTGAGATGTAATTCCTCCCCTTTTAGCACTGCCAGTCTGCTTTCTCAGAGCGGACCTTATGGTGCTCATCATATTAAAAGCTTTGGGATCAGAGTGGCCTTCGTTTGCGTCCTGACTGCCACGCACTAGCTGTGTATATGCTGGCAAATTTACCAGAAATCTCTGAATCTCACTGGCTTCACTCTGACCTCCCTGGTAGGGTTGTTGGGAAGAGAATACTCAGCATAGTTCCTAGCACTTGATGAACAGAAAGATCTATTTTGATACTGCTAAAGCTGACGTTTTCCTTTTTAATGAGTTTGGCCAAATTCTTAGTTTGGGATCCAGGCAGGGTTGATTCATCTCTGGAAACCTCACTGAGTCCTCAATAAACCTGGCATGTAGTAGGTGTTCAATGAATAACTGTTGAATAACGAATGAGGGAATGAATGTAGCTTATTTTGTTTCAGATCTTTCCCAAAGGGTTCCATTATGAAATACTGCTTAAACTTGCAGCTCTACTAAAGAACAAACTATTCTTTGAACAAGAAAATTATTTCTTGCTTTTTTCCCTCTAGCCGTATGAAATGTGAACCAATATTACTGCAGGGAAACTTTTCAGTGTACTGGGATTTTAGCACTGGCTTTCTGCTGAAGTGTACAACTTTTCATGGCTTATTTTTACACCTCATAAAATATTTTGATCTGTTTTCCTAAACCGACCATGGCAGAACTGAGTAGCTGTCCTCACCGACTTCTCTGAAGACGGTTTCTCACTATAGAGGGCTGAGAAAGCTAACCTGGCCTGTAATTGTCTGGGATGGTTGAAAAATCAACTTGGAAATAAAAGTTCTAGGTTTTCCTGGGCCCACATTGAATCACTCATGTGAGTCTTGATGTATAAGAAGTTGCTATGGAAAACAATCATTTAAAAAGACAGATTGTTCTTTTGGGAGATAGTAATCAAGAGGAAAGTAATATACATTTTCTCACATGCTACTGAAGGACTGACTCATTTTTGATAACCTGTATTCGCCTAAGAATCTAGTATACTCGAGTCTTTGCCCAAAGGGAAGAAAACTAGTAACCTGCCCAAAATGCTGTCACAACTTCTAGCCTTGAAAAGATGTTGATGTGACCAGGGCTCTCAACTCAGACCCCAAACTGCATGCTTACTGAAGACAGCAATGATAACTGGAAGGGCTGGCCAGCTGCCAAGAGAACATTCATGTCACCCTAATTTTAAGAGTAAAACAGACCAATGAAGTTGGTGACTTCAGGGCTAATTACTGACTACAGTCAAAGTCACTTTGGATTTTTCTTCTTAAGATAAGAAAAAATCTACTGGGAAGATTAGACACTCTTTCAGTCTGAACTAGAGGAGGAGTTGTGTTTGCAGATGGCAATGTAGCTTTGATCCACTGCTGGAGAGAAGAAAAATAAGTAATAGAGTGTGTGTGAACTGGGCAGAAAATAAGGGCCTGAGTACCCAGGCTGAGGAATGGCGGGCAGAGGAGGGCATGAAGTCGACTTCTGCTGAAGGTGCGGTGGAAAGGCTGCGCAGCTCTCTGGCTGACCTTACCGTGGCAATTTGCATGAACATGAAACGCAATACAAGCAGGTAGGCGAACCGGCTGAGGCCACTGACAGCCTTGTGATCAGCCTACTTGTCAGGGTGAAATGTCTCTAAGGCAGTGACGAGAGCTATATCAGGGAATATTTTCACTAGTAAGAGAAGCTAAGGACCTAGGACAGATTCCAGGCAGGTATCTGATAGAAATATAGAAAGGGATGGCTTTGCTCTCTTCTGCCCTCATTTTTTCCCATCTCCATCGTTAGTCCTGCCAACAGAAGGCAGTGGGCCTACAGACATGGGTGGAATTACTCAGCTGTTGATTTTGAATGGGAAAAGACTGTGAAAGAAAATAATCATGAAAAATAGGTTTCCGAGGACGACTTGGGATATGTTTCATCAATAAAGTATCAAGAAGCGATTTCAGATGATATACCAGGGAATGGAGCAAATATGACTTAGGTTCTGGAATTTTAGAACTAGCCGTCTCCCCAAATACCATGAGATTTCATTCAGTGGTGATTGTAACCAGCCATTTTTACAGACATCTAAACTTTTCAGAGCATGTTTGCATAGTTCTTTCATTTGCAGTGTGTTACAACCCTGCACAGTTTGAAGGTCCCGTATTATTTATTCCTTGAGGACAGATGATCCAGCTGAGACTTCAACAGACTTGCTTAAGGTCACATATCTAGTAAAAGACAGCGCGAGGGCTACAACCCAGGCCCCCATTCTCTTAGCTGTTTGTTTTCATGTCATCACCCAGTGCTATCTCTGTTTCAGCATAATAACATCTCCTGCTTTGACCTGGATCAGTTTGTAGATAACCCAGACTTTTAGAGAAACACACTGGGGCTTCCTCTATGGGAATTCCAGCATATCTTGGTGTTTAGAAGGGCAGCTAGACGCTAACAGTGGGAGGAGGGTTATGCTGCTCCTTTCCAAGAGGGACGGGATAGTTTGAACAGACCTACAAGGGGAACGTTTCCTCTTCAAAATCTGTTTTGTAAAAATAGACACCATTTGGTAGCAGCCTAGTGCAGATAATGAGGATGGCTTGAATAAATTGAGCTCCTGGCAGGTGGTTTTATTTCTCCAGTACCATGCTTAGAGAGTTTTAAATGACCAAGATTTCTCAAAATGTTATTAAGTAGTGAATGAGCAAATCCAATTCCAACTACTTTTATAAATCTAGTATTGTAATAATGTTTCCTAGTCTAAAAAAAATATATTTACCTAGAACATAAATATATAGGAGAATGGGTGAAGGCAGCTATATGCGAAAAATAATGTCTTGTCTTCCCTTCATAGATATTTATCTTTTTGGGATCAAAAGATAATCGCTAGGTGCTATTTTCTGTGAATAATCTCCAAGAGTAAAGAACAAATTGCTTTTTTCTTTGAGGGCTCTCATTTTGTTTTCTATTGAGAAGGCTGCATACAATATAATTTATGATTCCTTTTTTTCAGTCACTGGCCATTTGCCATAGGGGAAACCAGAGTTCATCCACTCATCTGAATATAGGCATTTTTTTGGTAGGAACCATTACTGTGGGCCTTGGGGAGCTGTTTAAGATGAAACGATATTCATGACTCTCTGCCTTTCCTCAACATCAAGAGGTGGTTATCATCAGGTATCCCACCAACAACACAGACTGGGGACAGAACCTTGCTGTCTCAGGCATTTGTTCTGGACCAGGATTCAGATTTTTTTTTTTTTTATAGCTGCATCCTATTTCACGGTATATATGTACCACATTTTATTTATACAGTCTACTGTTGATGGGCATTTAGGTTGATTTCATGTCTTTGCAGTTGTGAATAGTGTTGCTATGAACATACATGCGCATGTGTCTTTATGGTAGAATAATTTGTTTATCTTAGGGTATATACCCAATAATGGGATTGCTGGATTGAATGGTAATTCTATTGTGAGTTTTTTGAGGAATCGCCACTCTACTTTTCACAATGGCTGAACTAATTTACAGTCCAATCAGCAGTGTATAAGCATTACCTTTTCTCCACAACTTTGCCAGCATCTCTTATTTTTTGACTTTTTAGTAACAGCCCTTCTGACTGGCATGAGACGGTATCTCACTGTTTCGATTTGCATTTATCTAATGATTAGTGATATTGAGTATTTTTTTCATATGCTTCTTGGCCACAGGTATGTCTTCTTTTGAAAAGTCTGTTCATGTGCTTTGCCTCCCTTGGGGGTTGTTGTTTTTTTTTTTTTGCTGGACATTAGCCCTTTGTCAGATGGATAGATATCAAAAATTTTCTTTCGTTATGTAGATTATTTGTTAACTCTGTTGATAGCTTCTTCTGCTGTGCAGAAAGCTCTTTAACTTATTTAGGTCCCATTTGTCAATTTTTGTTTTTGTTGCAATTGCTTTTGCTGTCTTCATCATGAAATCTTTGCCAGATCCTGTCCAGAATGGTATTGCCTAGGTTGTCTTCCAGGGTTTGTATAGTTTTAGGTTTTATGTATCAGTCTTTAACTTATCTTGAGTTGATTTTTGTGTATGGTATAAAAAAGGAGTCCAGTTTCAATCTTTTGCAGATGGCTAACCAATAATCCCAGCATTATTTATTTAATAGGGAGTCCTTTCCCCATTGCTTTTGTCAGCTTTGTCAAAGATCAGATGATTGTAGGTGTGTGGTCTTATTTCTCGGCTGTCTATTCTGTTCCATTGGTCTACGTGTCTGTCTTGGTACCAGTACCATGCTGTTTTGGATACTGTAGCATTGTTGTATAGTTTGAAGTCAGGTGACATGATGCCTCCAGCTTTGTTCTTTTTGCTTAGAGTTTCCTTGGCTATCTGGGTTCCTTTTTCGTTCCAGGTCATTTTAATTTATTTATTTTTTTGAGACAGGATCTCATTGTGGTGCCCAGGCTAGAGTGCAGCTGTGCAATCTTGGATCACTGCAGCCTCCATCTCCCAAGCTCAAGCAGTTCTCCCAACCTCAGTCTCCTGAGTAGCTGGAATTATAGATGTTTGCCACCACACCCAGCTAATTTTTGTATTTTTAGGAGAGATGGAGTTTCACAATGTTGGCCAGGCTAGTCTGAATTCCTGATGTCAAGGGATCTGCCTGCCTTGGTCTCCCAAAGTGTTGGGATTACAGGTGTGAGCCACCGCACCTGGCCTCAAGTGATTTTTAAAATAGTTTTTTTTCTAATTCTGTGAAGAATGTCATTGGTAGTTTGATAGGAATAGCACTGAATCTCTAAATTGCTTTGGGCAGTGTGGCTGTTGTAATAGTTTTAATTCTTTCGAGCCATGAGCATGCGATATTTTTCCATTTGTTTGTGTCATCTCTGATTTCGTTGAGCAGTGTTTTGTAATTCTTGTTGTAGAGATCTTTGGCCTCCCTGATTAGCTGTATTCCTAGGTATTCTATTCTTTTTGTGGCAATTGTGAATGTGCTTAGAAGGTAAATTTTAAAGGAATGTATAGTAACTATGAGAATGCAATCACAGTGTGGGGAAGGTGATTATTTTACTGTTTACAGTTTTGATGACTAACCTAGATGTGGTAATTAACTTTTAGTAGCTAGTTAAAAGGCAACTGATATAATGTGAAACAAAAAATGAAAAGCAGCATGTCACTGTTTGCTCCTAAAACTGGTCAGTCTTCTAAGTTAAAATGAGGTATAATTAAAAAAAGATTTATTTCTAGGTCAAATATCAATGAATCCGTTTGACTTTAACAGTTGAGTTAATCAAATTCCTGTATTTCATAACAAAACCGTTATTTCCTTGTTCCTTTAATATTTTCACCCCAAATCTCTTAGATTTGAGACAAAATCATCTTGAAATCGATCAGATCAAACTGCTGACTCCACCTCTGTGATCGCTAACATTGATGCCCATTTCACTTCTAGTTGTTTTATCTTTGCCTTTATGCTGTAACTTGTGTAACCAGAGGAGTGGAAGAGGTAAGAAGATTCACCCTGTGCTGTTAATGTTAGAAGTGGGGAGAGGAGGGAGTGTTGGACAGTGCTGTGTAGCTGGAAAACATTTTGGGCTATTAACCAATGATCTTTTTTCTCTTTTGGAAAATTTCCCTTTGCTTCTCCTATTCACACAACTTCATAGCAGCTCATGCTCATTCCTTTAGGAAGGGTAGACTAGTGGAGAAAGAAGAAAACATCTGCATTACTTTACTGGATTTGGTTTCAAAAGCCTCAGCCCATTCTCCAGCATCTTTCTGAGATGAGGAGCCTTGGAAGTAAATTGAGATGTTGTGTGTCTTTCCAACAATTAAAGTTTTTTATTTATGCTTATATAGAGTTTTAAGTGAATATATAGCTGTGATCATAGGACACATGCTTTGAGGCTTTACGTGACTTAACCAGGCCTTTATTTTACCTTCACACTTGGTTGATAGTTTGGCCATGTAAAGAGCTTTTGGGGTGATGAAGACCTGGCACGGAGGCTAACCGTTTATACAGAATTTAAAGCAACTCTCCTATTTTCAGTCTTCTTTGCATTATCTGCTGTTTCCAGTTCCTGACTTTTTAAAGAAATTCAGATCATGTGACTGCACACGATGTCCGTCCTCTCACCTTCCTCCTAGTTGCCGAGCCTTTGACCGCTTCTCCACCAGTGTTCATCTTCATGTGAGTGGTGCTTTGGAGGCCCATCAGGATGGGACGCGTATGTCTGTTTCTGGTGCTAATTGTTTTGAGGTCTTAGATTAAATCTCTCCGCAGCCTTGTTGGACTTCGCACTTGAGGCCACTTTACCAGAGCAGAGAACAGGAGAAGGGACACTAGCCAGCATCTGGGCCAGTATTTCCCAAAGACGATAGATTATTCCCGGTAGTGCAGGAAAACGTATCCAGGTGGAGAAGCCAGTGCACAACCAAGTAGGTTTTTGTTTTAATTATGTGCTTATTTTAGTGTGTATTAGGAAAACTTATAACCAACCCATTGTGTCCATCAGGATTGCATTTAAATGTGTGTAAAAGAAAACACAAAGAACTGTGGCCTAAACACATAGGGGTAGATGTGTTTTTTTATGTAACAGGGAATTATAACAAAGGTAGTTTCCCATGAATTTAATAAAGCAGTAAGCTTCAGAACCACACACGTGCATGAGGTCCTTTCAGTATTGGTTCTCTAATCTTATATTCTTTTTTAAAGGTTTCCCCAAACTGCATACACTTTAGAACTTAGAAAACTAGCCCCTGTAGTCCGAGGCTGGTACAGCAGCTCTGTGAAGACATCAGTGTCCTAGAAATTAAATACTGTTAAAACTTTCTCTGTTCAAGCCAGGGAGAAAAAGGGAGTTTTGAAGGGCTTTGGAGTGGTCACTTCAGTGTCTGCCTCATGTAAGTTTTCAAAGATATTGTTGCTTAGAGTGAGGCTATGAAAAAAGAATGAGCAGATTTAAAGACAAACATTAAGCAAATAATATTGAGATCATGTAATCTACAAATAGTAATGAGGGTGGTATATGATTTTGTAAGTTTGGAAAACAGCAAATAAGAAGGTTCGAGAAATTATGCAGGTAATTGTATAGCATGGCTATTAAGAACAGTAGCTCTAGAATCAGCTCTTGCCTAAATTTGAATCCCAACTCTGCCTTCTTCTACTTGGGTAATACTTGGCAAATTACATAATATATATATTTTTTTTAATAGGGAGTCTTGCTCTCGTCACCCAGGCCAGAGTGTAGTGACAATATCTCGGCTCACTGCAACCTCCGCCTCTTGGGTTCAAGTGATCCTCCTGCGTCAGCCTCCTGAGTAGCGGGGGTTACAGGTGCCTGCCACCATGCTTGGATAATTTTTGTATTTTTAGTAGAGACAGGATTTCACCATATTGGCCACACTGGTCTCAAACTCCTGACCTCAGGTGATCTACCAACCTTGGCCTCCCAACATGCTGGGATTATAGGCATAAGCTACCGTACCCAGCCTAAGTTATATAACTTTTCTAAGTCTCAGTCTTCTTGTCTGTAAAATGGGGATGAGAATGATAGGTAAGTGCTTAATAAATGGTAACTGTTGTGGTAATTATTAGCAATGGTGTGTTACTGAAACCTCTGGCCGGTTTTTCAGAAATACAGCAGAAAAGAAAGAGGATAAAGAAAAAAAGATAAGGCCAGTGGGTTGTCAGTGTCGAGACTGAACCTTAAAGGTCAGGCTTTCTCAAACTCAGCAGTTTTTTTTGTTTTGTTCTTTTTTGGTTTTATTTTGACAGAGTCTTGCTCTGTCATACAGGCTGGAGTGCAGTGGTCTGACCATGGCTCACTGCAGCCTTGACCTCCTAGGTTCAAGCAGCCCTCCCTCCTCAGCCTCCTAAGTAGTTAAGACTAAAGGTGCACACCACCATCCCTGCCTACTTAAAAATAAAATCTTTTTGTAGAGATAGGATCTCACTGTGTTGCCCAGGCTGGTCTTGCACTCCTGGGCTCAAGTGATCCTCCTGCCTTAGCCGCCCAAAGTGCCACTGTGCCTGGCTAACCTCAGCACTACTGACATTTTGGGCTGGATAATTCTTGGCCGTGGCGCTGTTCCATGCATCATAAGATGTTTAGTAGCATCCATGGCCTTTACCCACTAAATGCCAGTAGCACCTCCCATGGATGTGACAACCCAGAATATGTGCATGTGTATATGTATATGCTTATGTATCTAACACTGCTGAGGTTATAAAACAAGGAGACTGCTTCCGTTTGATGGCAAAAGGTAGCCATCAAACCTTGTGCCATATGCCTTTGGACCATATTTCTAATGACATCCTGAAAAGTGATCTTCTTTGGGGAAACTGAGAAAACAATGAACATATCTACTCTCAGACCATTCTGTAGGTCTGTGGAGTGACTGGAGTGATGGCCACTCTTCTTTATAGGGCTGACCCTGCAGATGTCCTAAACCCATCAATTCTGACCTCTATTGCACACAAGTCCAAACCTGGACACTGTCCACCAGCCTGGACATAGGGCTTGGTGCACCATATAGGTGGGAGGACTTTTGCAATGGGTGACTGAGGGAAAGACAGCTTGTTACCTACTGTACGGTGAGGTGTAAGGTTGTCACTATGACAAATGTAGGAATAGGAATGTCTCAACACTGTCTCTGATAAAACACCAAGGAGCTTGCTGAGCAGCTGCACAAACAGAATCATGTTGCATATGGAAACCAGAGACAGGACCCATAGGAAGCAGGTGGGGAGACAGCAGAATGAGTACTAGAGGAGGAGTCAGGGTTTGCCTTCTTGATTTTTTTTTTTTTTTTGTCTCACCGCTCTGTCTCCCAGGCTGGAGTGCAATGGCATGATCTTGGTTCACTGCAACCTCCGCCTCCCGGATTCTTGGAATTCTCCTGCCTCAGCCTCCCGCGTAGCTGGGACTGCAGGTGCACGCTGCCACGCCTGGCTATTTTTTTGTATTTTAGTAGAGATGGGGTTTCACCGTGTTGCCCCGGCTGGTCTTGAACTCCCGAGCTCAGGCAATCTGCCCACCTTGGCTTCCCGAAGTGCTGGGATTACAGGCCTGAGCCATCACGCCTGGCCTTCTTTGCCACTTAATAGTAGTCTGCAAATCACTCTATCTAACCCACCTGACACATCAGTTTCCACCTTTATAAAACAATAAAGCTTACTCTGCCTGGCTCGCAGAGTATTGTCAATATCAAATAGGCAACATACGTGAATGAAAAACTGCAGCCCTGAATGTGCCAGATGTTACCATGCTGAGTAAGGCCTAACGTAGCATTAAAGGCCAAGAAACAAAAAGTCAAGAAGCGGCACGTGGTGCAAGCGATGGGTAACAGTAATAGTGACTGATTTACTGAATGCCTACGTGCCTGGAGAACTGCATGCATTATTGATAGTCTTGACAACTCTGGAAACTGGTGTTTTAGTCCCATTTACCAATAAAGTTAAGTGATTTGTTCAAGGAAGGAATTACACTCAGTCCTGCCTATTTCCAAAGACTGTACTTGCTCCACTATCTCGCGTGCCTCCCCCAAATTCTTTGCACATTTAGAGGCACTAAGAATGGGGAATTTAAAAGATGACTCTTACTTTTATGTTTCTGATTCTTAGTAACATCATCTTCAGCCCTGTTCTTCCTCACCTTAGATATGTATGTAGGGTTTGATCTAGCAAATCTCTTGTTAAAAATGTTAAAAATCTCTTGTAAAAAATGTAAAAAAGAAGCTGGCATTCTCGCTTGCTTGCATACTGAGTTGTGACCATGCAGGATTTGGTCATTCTTGTCGTGGCCCTGGGGACAGCAGGAGAGACCAGCTGTGTACAGGCTTTCCTTCACTGCCGGTGGAAAACCGCAGCAGCTGCAACAAGGCTGAGGTGAGGTTGTGTGTGCAAGGAAAGGATGAAGTATTTAATTCCTGAATTCATTTTCTGTTGTTGCTGCAACAAATAGCCACAAATACATGGTGGCTTAAAACAATGTTAATTTATTACTTTACAGTCTTCAGGTCAGAAGTCTGACATGGATCTGACAGGGTTAACATCAAGGCGTCAGCAGGGCTCCTGAATTCCTGTCTGGCATCTCTAGGGTAAAAAGCTGGTTTCCTTGCCTTTTTCACCTAGAAAGCTGGTTTCTTTGCCTTTTTCCCTTGGCTCCTGGCCCCCTTGCTTCATCTTTAAAGCCAGATATTCTCTGACCGTTTCACATCACATTTCTCTCTGACTACAGCTGCACATGATTTTTCATTTGGAAGGATTCATATGCCTAGATTGAGCCACTTGGACAATCCAGGCAAATCTCTCCGTCTCAAAGTCCTTAACCTCAATCACATTTGCAAAGTCCTTGTTGCCATGTAAGGTAATCATTCACAAGTTCTGGTTATTAGGATATGAACATTTTTGGGAGGCATCTTGGTGTCTATCATAATCCCCATTCAGATCACAAATACAACAGGCACGAACAGGTTTGGGAACAAACACAAGTGACTCTTGGTAAACATGCAGCTCACTTATCAGGGGAAACAGAAGTGTGTGGAGGGGTTGCGGGACGAGTTGTGGACGAAACCTCTCAGACACCGGAGTGAGGAAGAAACTATTTCGCTATGGAGTATCGGCAGACTTGCATTTCAAAAATTCCCCAAAGAGCAGTTTCTTTCCCTTTTAAGGGCTTACAACTCTGAAGGTGGAGCAGAGGTGAAACAGTGTCATTGCCCATTGGCCAGGAAGCTGACCTTACAGTCTGGCTTTTATTGATTTGTCAATTTATACATGGCATGTGCAGGAAGGGAAGAAGAGGAAGGGTTACAGGAGCCCAACAAAGGTGGTAAATCACTTGGTGGCAGATGCATCTCTAAGGGGTGGGGTCTGGATTGTGCAAACATGGAGTATGTGACTGGGGGCAGGTTCCTGGGTCAGAGGAAGAACATTCATCTGCTACATTCTCAAGGTTTACAGATAACATAGGCACCAGTTCCAGAAGGGGAGTTACATTCCCAGCCCTCAGGCTTTGCTGCAGCAAGGCCACTGGCCTCAGCTAACCGCCTGACTGCTGACTTCAGCTTCTTGCTATTTTACTTTTTTTTTTTTTTTAAACCAGTAAGCATCAGGAGGGAAACAAATGGCCTCCCCTCACAGAGGTACCAGCAATGGCTCACTAGCTGACATACTATGACTGTTCAGCATGCATGGTGCATCTGTTCGTTTGTTTTATAGAGAAAATAGACATGATTAATCTGGTAAAATTATTAAATGGGGACCAATACATAAATAGAATTTATACTGCCATTTAGTAGGGTATATTTGGGAAGCCAAGTTTGACAGTGTTGCAAGGAATTTAGGTTCTGCTGTTTTAGCCCCATAGAATTAAAACAGTGGCAAACAATCTCTTGACCCCATCTAATAGTCGAGGGAGATCATCTGTTGGCCTCCTGGACTAGGCACCCACTGATTTTTTTGAGGTGAGTAACAGCTTGTAAGCAGCGGAATAGTTATTGAAGGTAACTGATAAGGGGATAGGGAGGGACAGGAATCAAGAGGTCTTAAATATTTCAAACTTGGCTTGGTAATTTCTACTCTGTGAAGATGTCTTTTCTTCTGCTCAATGAGAGATTTTAACATCCTTCTTAGTTCCAGCTGCACCATGTATGTATTCCTCATTTGCAGCTCTTATAACAGCAGGTTGTCATTATTTGATTTTTATCTTCAGATTGGGAGCTCTTCAAGGGCAGTGTCTGTATCTAATTTACTGTTGTGTTTTTAGGCCTGGTTTATATCTGTTATAGAGTAAGGACATGTAAAGATTTGAAGAAATAAGTGAGGATATATCACCCTTCATATCCCCTTCTTCCAGGAATTGCTATTTAGGAGAATTTACACCCATGTTTGTCAGCCAGGGTCATACACAGCCCTCCTAAAGGAGGGGAGGTCCCGTGGTGAGCTAAAAATGGTGTGTGGCAATGAAGGTTTAAATTAGTACCATGTTTTTATCGCTGATGGGAAAACGTTAACTTCCTGAATTATTTCTGCAGGGGATTGTAGGATTCTATTGTGCTGGCTGGTTTTCCTTTTCTCCTTCATTGGCTTAAAAACAGGTTCAAGTTGATTGGTTCAGCAGAAACTAGGAGAGATAATAGCCCTACAAGCAGCCAGCAGGATTACTGTGTGATGATGCTGTTGTGTAATCCTTTCAGACACAGAATTGCTATTGGTAGTGATTTTCAGTGATCAGGTAAGCCAATGAAACCCTAATGACTCATTTCTTTTCAACTATATTTAATGAAATAGACATAATGTGTCTTAGTCTATTTGGACTGCTAAACCATAAAAGACTGTGTGGTTTATAAATAAAAGAAATCTATTTCTCACAGTTCTGGAGGATGGGAAATCCAAGATCAAGGGGCTAGCAAATTTAGTGTCTGGTGAGCACCTGCTTCTTGCTACATAGACAGCTATCTTCTTGCTCTGTTTCACATCGCTGAAGGGGCAAGGAACCTCTTTGGGGTCTCCTTTATAAGGGCACTAATCCATTCACCAGAGCTCCACCTTCATGACCTAACCATTTCCCAAGGACCGCATTTCCAAATGCTATCACACTGGGGCTTAGGTTTCCACATACAACTTTTGGGGGGACACAGATATTTAGTCTATAGTATACAACATCATATAAATAGAATAAAACAGTTTCTTTACAATGTGTGTTTTCTGTCTTTTGTCAGTTATTCCAGGGTCATTGTTTCTGTCGGATTATTTTACTGATGGTGCAAACTAACCCAACCCATTGTTCACAGAGCTGAATGATCTATAGATGTGGTGTACATGGAAAGTGATTTTGTCACAGTTGCAGGTTTGTGACATTAGACTTCAGTGATTAGGCTTCAGTGATTAGACTTTAATCATCAGACTTCAATGATTCTCTTACTGCTTTTTTAAAAAAAATACATTTTAAGTTCT
>CAUYLG010076008.1:0-114152 GCA_963573385.1 Cacajao melanocephalus | reverse complement strand
GAGGAGGAAGGGAGGGAGGTGGGGAGGAGGAAGGGAGGGAGGTGGGGAGGAGGAAGGGAGGGAGGTGGGGAGGAGGAAGGAGGGAGGTGGGGAGGAGGAAGGGAGGGAGGGGAGGGGATGGGAGAAAGAGAAAGAGGAAGGGAGGGAGGGGAGGGGAGGGGAGAAAGGAGAGGAGGAAGGAAGGGAGGTGGGGAGGATGAAGAGAGGGAGGGAGGGAGGGAGCGAGAGAATAAAGACCCCATAAAAACAGTGAGAGAAAAGTCAAATCTAAACTCTTGGGAGTCTGGTATTTAACACAGTTGTTTTTTTTTATCCTCATGTGGGAAGATGAAGAGAAGTTTAATCAGAAAACAAGAGGGGGTGGTAAGCAAAAGGATTTAGCAGGGTTTTGCTAAGAGTTCCATTTCCCTAGCAATGTGCTCAAGGTGTCCTTGAAAAAGACAGAGATTTTTACTATGAGATAAACACATGGTATGAACAAGTTAGGCACAAATATTTTCTGCAGAAAAACCGTGTGTTATCAGTATCCACCTACTCCTCTCACAATGGTTCATTTAAACACTCATATTCAATGGCACTGTGATTTTTCATTTGCTATACTATTTAGTTGCAGAGAAAAGAACCTTAATTCATTCATCATGAAGTGGTTTTCTCTTTTGTTGCCAAGGGCAATAATTTAAATATTCTACCTGATTAAAATTATTATTGCAGTTAGGCAAAACACAATAGCGGTACGACATGCAATATATTTAAAATTTCATATCATTCCCATTGTCCTGAGAAGTCACTGTACCTCTCTCCTTCTAAATCCTTACAGGTGAAAAATAAAAAAGCAAGTGCAGTGTTTAAGTTGAATAATGACAACTCTGTTGGATTCAAATTTGCTTAGATCATTTACAACACTTGCAATATTTATATCCTCTATTTAAATACTTAAAACACCAGTTTTCTAACAGCCTAAACACATCCAAAGACCATGAACTTTTCTACAAATCCCTAAAGGTCGTGGTCATTTCTTCTCCTTTCTTCTGCCACTTCTGCACTTGATGGCACAGATTTTACTGGCTTATGTTTTAACATTCTAGCATCCTTGTTTCACTATCCCGGGCATGTGCTGAGGACCACCACTTCATGAGTATGTGACCTGCACAATCACTCTTGGTTTAGTGCTACGCTGAAACTGTCTTGAAATGCTTAAGAATTTAAACAGAGTCCCACATTTTCATTTTGCACTGGCCCCTCAATTTACATGACTGCTCCTCCACGTGCCTAGTGGTAGCGGCAAGAGGAAATTGTCCTTAAAAATGTGCAGTGACCAGCACCTCTGATCAAATCATTTAGCACTTGAGATATCAAATGCATCACCACCTCTATCAGAACACCAGCATGAAGACTCCAGGGTGGCTGGATCCACAGGATTAGAGCTACTTTTATTGCAGTCCATATGTAGAGGATCATCTTACAGACAAAGAAATCATTTGAGTTACCTTTCACCTTATGCACCAATGGTAGACAAATATATTTAACAACTAAACACTCTGATCACAGGTGCACAGAGTTAAATTATCTTAATTATTCTCACTGGGATTGATAACACTATATTTTCTCAGTTCCAGTACCATTTTTCCCCTGAAGTTAAGCCACCTCTTTATAAACACATATACATCAAACTTGGTAGTGTTTCTCTTTTTCAAAAGGCTATTACTAGATTAAGGCTGTATATAATAAGAATTGTCTTCGTTGTCTCCAATTCTGTGGCTCACATTCTCTCTTCACTTAGCTCCAATGGAAAAGTTGCTCTTCTTAATCACTAAGAATGCTGGCCAAGGGCAGTGGCTCACGCCTGAAATCCCAGCACTTTGGGAGGCCGAGGCAGTCAGATCACGAGGTCAGGAGATCAAGACCATCCTGGCTAACACGGTGAAATCCCGTCTCTACAAAAAATACGAAAATTAGCTGGGCGCAGTGGCACACACCTGTAGTCCCAACTACTCGGGAGGCTGAGGCAGGAGAATCCCTTGAACCTGGGAGACGGAGGTTGCAGTGAGAAAAGATTGCACCACTGCACTCCAGCCTGGGCAACAGAGCTAGACTCTGCTAAAAAACAAACAAACAAAAAAAAAAAAGAAAGCCCTTTGCAAGGTCTCCATTGCTTTCATCTTGGAAAAGCCAACAAGCAGTTTATTTTCAGCGTACTGAACTTGCAGCAGCTCTTGTCAAAAATGATCTTTCTCTCTTTCTTGAACCCTGTTTCTCTTGGTCTCCATGCTATATATATCATGCTACACACATACATCACACATCATACTATGACTTTTCCCTTAAGCAACTTCTCAGTCTCTTCTATGCCCATCCCAAAGGTCTCCACATGAACTGATTTCCTGTGGATGCAGCACACTGCTCATTCACCACACGGGCGCAATCGCATGGGGAAAACCTGGGAAGGAGTGCATTTTCCCAAAAAGCAATCTTTAAAAATGACACAAGCAACGTAAAGTATACTGAATTGAGGAACAGAGACCTGGGTTTTCCATTCTGTGTACCCAACACTTCCTTGTTCAATATTTTAAATCCTGACCTAGATAATGATTTTAAAAAGGCATCAAATGTGTGAGAAGTACATACACTGAGTCATGGAATTAGGGGAATCTCATCAGGGGCCAAAAGAAGACCAGAGCAGGTTAAGTAGGGAACAGTGTAGCCCCTTCCGCTTTTCCCCCCAAAGTCCACCTGCACGCACAGCAAGTCTTGGCAAAGGTGGAAAAGATATTACAGTTCTCTGTGAGAGGTGTGCACAATATGAGAACAGTGCTAGGAAAGATGGTAGCATCATCTAAGGTTGATTAATAATACCATAAGATTAAGGTAGATGGAAGATGACCCTTTAGCATTCACAAAATTGATAACTAAGATTTAATTATGCACAAGGAAGAGAGGTTAAGAATTACTGCAGGGCTTCTCAACTTTTTTTTTTTTTTTGAGACAGTCTTTCTCTGTCATCCAGGCTGGAGTGCAGTGGCACAATCTCAGCTCTATGAAACCTCTGCCTACTGGGTTCAAGCAATCCTCCTGCCTCAGTCTCCCAAGTAGCTGGGACTACACGTGTGTACCACCACACCCAGCTACATTTTTATACTTTTAGTAGAGACGGAGTTTTGCCATGTTACCCAGGCTGGTCTTAATCTCCTAAGTTCAGGCAGTCCACTCGCCTCGGACTCCCAAAGTGCCAGGGTTACAGGTGTGAGCCACTGTGCCCAGACAAGGGCTTCTCAGCTTTAGTATGTGCAAATCCCCTGGGGATCTGGTTCCAGTGCAGATTCTGATTCAGTAGGTCTGGAGTCAGGCTGAGATGCTTCGAGTTAACAAGTTCCTAAGCGATGCTGCATTGAGTTCAACAAATTAGATGATCTCCTAGGCCTTATTTCCAGCTCAGACACCCTGAGTTTAACCAATTCAGCCAAACTTGGCACAAGATCATCAGACTGCTTCACTCCTTCCAGCAGCTTTCTGTCACTAACCAGAACTCCAGATTCCTCACTCTTCATTCAGTCTTGGAGACATTTGGCAACTATGTTTACAGGCAATGTGGTACTTCGGTTAAAACAAAAGTTTTTGGCTGACTGTTAAGAGGAAAAACTTCAAGGGTTCCAAAATTAAAGAGGCAACATATGAACAAGTTCAACTCAGTAACAACCCGGGAAATCTATTAAGTCAAAGCAGAGCAACTCAGGCCCCATCCACACAGGCAGTGCCCAGAACCATACATTTCTCAGTTTTATTCAAAAAGAATAAAATAGGAAACATTTTGGGTTTTTTTGGCTTTTTTTGTTTGTTGGTTTTTTGAGACAGAGTCTTGCTCTGTTGCCAGGTGCCAGGCTGGAGTGCAGTGGCATGATCTCCTCACTACAACCTCTGCCTCCCGAATTCAAGCAATTCTCCTGTCTCAGCCTCCCTAGTAGCCGGGACTACAGGCATGCGCCACCACACCTGGCTAATTTTTGTATTTTTTAGTAGAGACAGGGTTTCACCATGTTGGCCAAGATGGTTTTGCTCTCTTGACCTCGTGATCTGCCTACCTCAGCCTCCCAGAGTGCTGGGATTACAGGCTTGAGCCACCGCACCTGGCCGGAAAAAATTTAACAAAATAAATTCAAGACCAAAACACCGAAAACCTATAAAAATTTTTCTAAGAAATTTATAAAGTTCTTTTATTTATTTATTTATTTGAGATGGAGTCTCACTCTGTCGTGCTGACTGAAGGGCAGTGGCGTGATCTCCACTCACTGCAACCTCCACCTACCGGGTTCAAGCGAGTCTCCTGCCTCAGCCTCCTGAGTAGCTAGGATTACAGGTGCCCACCACCACACCCGGCTGAAGAAGTTCTAAATGAATAAAAAGAAAATTCTTATTTGTAGATAGGAAGATTTAACACTGTGAGACAGCAATTCTCCCCAAATTGATCTATAGATTCCATCAACTCCGGCAAAATCCCTTGGCTGGCTTTTTTGTAGAAATTGACAAGCTGTTCCCTGGTTGCCTCAGGACATCTCTCTCTCTCTCTCTCTCTCTCTCTCTCTCTCTCTCTCTCCATGCCCCCTTCACTCTCTCTCCCTCTCTCTCTGCTCTCATTAAAATAAAATATTAAAAATGTGTTTCCTTTGATTTCCTAAGTTCTTCTCTATATTTTTATTATGATAATACAGTGAGGGAAAATTTACGTTATGTCCACACTTTGGTAATGAAGGAATCAAAACCCAGCTTGGACCACATTAATACACCACTCTCTTAAACCACATTTATATGAGTCTTCTTTAATGCATTTGCTTTTAAAACAAACCGGTAACAGTCAAATGTTCTATCTTCACTGCACACTCCGCTACGATGTACACACAGAACAGTGAGTTTTTTTCGTTTCAGTTCTGGGTCGCACATTCTATCCCTCTCCTCCAGGAGCCCTCCCCTTCCTGTCTCCAGCCCCCAGGCTCCAGCCCTGAAGAAGGCTGGCAAGTTGAAGGGCCTCTCTGGTTTCCAGGAGAGTGCCAGCTCTCTTTCAGCTTCTGGGGCTATGGGCCCAAGCAGCCCATATAGCACTTCTTTGAATTTGGCATCTGTTTCCTCTCTGGGACTGCGATTCCCACAGAATTCTCCTTTACTTGAGTGTGCTGACAATTACTGAAACTGGGGATATTAACTGAGGTTTGACTAAAGGTGAAAATCCAGTTAAATAGCTTGAAAATACTTCAGTATAGACTATGCGATGGTATATATGTGTGTGTGAGAGCCTCAGGTTAAACAGCTAGAATTAAAACAGGTGATGTATCTTCCTGGGTAGTCAGCTGGTACTCCAGTTGGGCACACTGCCCACATTACAGAGGCGCCCTGCTCTCTGTCTTTATGACACCAGCACTTTGTTAATTACCAGGGAGAATATAGCAATAGGGTATTAGTAAAATCAGTGGGTTGTTAATGGTGAAATTCTTGGTAGTCAAGGTCTCTGTATCAATTATAACATTTTAGAGTGAGGCATTGTGGCTCACACCTGTAATCCCAGCATTTTGGGAGGTCAAGACACAAAGATTCCTTGAGCCCAGGAGTACAACACCAGCCTGGGCAACATAGGGAGACCCCATCTCTACCAAAAATAATTTTTTTTTTAATTAGCTGGGTATGGTGGTACATGTCTATAGTCCCAGCTACTCAGGAAGCTGAGGTGGAGAGGATCACTTGAGCCCAGGAAGTCAAGGCTGCAATGAGCCATGATCACACTACTGAACTCCAGCCTAGGTGACCAAGCAAGACTGACTCTCCCTCTCTCTCTCTCTCTCTCTCTCTCTCTCCCTCTTTCTCTCTCTCTCTCTCTCTCTCTCCCTCTTTCTCTCTCTCTCTCCTCTGTCTCTCTCCATATATATGTGTATATATATTTTTTCTTTCTTTTTAATTTTTTATTTTTTATTTAAAAAAAATAGAGAGGGGGTTTCACCATGTTGGCCAAGCTGGTCTCGAACTCCTGGCCTCAAGTGATCCACCCACCTCGGCCTGCCAAAGTGCTGGGATTACAGGCATGAGCCACCACGCCAGGCCTATTTTTTTTTTAAAAGCAACTTTAGTCTATGGCATAATGAGGGAGTTGACAAATTCTCTCCCACCCAAAAAAATTATGGAAGTGAACAAAATTTTCAAAAACCATTTCAGGGCTCTGAAAATTCCTGAAGACAAACAACAAACTGGGAAGCTTTTCTTTAGAAAATGCTGCTAGCGTTTGGGGTAAGATGCATGGAAGAAAGTGGCCTTCCAGCAGAAGCATCTCCATTCTCACCCCAGCCCATCAGCAGGGGAGTTTCCTAAGGCAGAGCTAGCTGTGAAAGCCAGGAGCTCCACTGATGGAGAAGGCTGGCTTGATTTGGAGGAGAGTGAAAGCACATGCCTAATGATCTTATTAGCAAAAGAAGTGACCCTGGTAGAAAATGAATGGGGAAAGCTCACAGCTGGACTGGCCTGAGGTTTTAGTCCCATTAGGGTTCATGCAACTGATAGCTGGAGCAGCCAAAATTGTAACGACGAGATCCTGCAAACAGGAGAGCCACAGAATGGCTGGATCAGCTCTCCATCCACACCAGGCTTCTCTATTCAAAAGGAACAAAATAGTTGAACAAAAAAACTGAACAAAAGAAATTCAAGAAAATTCAAGAAATTCAAGAAAAATTCAATGACAGGAATTTTATACACTGAAAACCTATAAAAATTTGGGGGGAGAAATTAAAGAAGATCTAAATGAATAAAAAGATATGTCTTATTCATGGACAGGAAGATTCAATATTGTTAGACAACAATTCTCCTTAAATTGATCTGTAGATTCCATCCAATTGCTATCAAAATCTCAGCTGGCTTTTTTTTTTTTTTGGTAGAAATTGACAAGCTAATATGATTGAAAATACAAATGACCTAGAACAGTTAAAGCACTTTAGAAAAAGTTAACAAAGCTGAATGACTTATAACTACCTATTTCAAAACTTGCTATAAAGCCAAAGAAGTCCAGACCATGTGATATTAGCATAAAAACAGATGCATAGATCAACAGAACAAAATAGAATCTAAAAATATATACCTACATTTATGGTCAATTGATTTATGGCAAAAGTACAAGGCAATTATGTATTTCCAACAAATGTTGGGACCACTGGATTATCTATATGCAAAAAATGAACTTAGACCCTGACTGTTTACCATACATAGAAACTAACTCAAATGGATCATAAGACCTAAATGTAAGAGCTAAATTATAAACTTTCCAGAAGAAAATCTGTGATCTTGGATTAGGCAAATAATTCTCAAATATGACACAAAAAGAATAATCCACAAAAGAAAACAATTGATAAAATGAACCTCATCAAAATAAAAAATATATATATGGCACTACAAGACATACCATTAAGAACATAAAAAGACAAGCATAGACTGGGAGAAAATACTTTCAAATCACGTCTGATAAAGGATGCCTATCCAGAAAATATGCAAAACTCTTAACTAAGAATACAAACAACCCGATTAAAAATTGGGCAAAATATTTGAATAGATATTTCACTAAAGATATACGAATGGCTAAGAAGCACCTGAAAAGATGGCTCAATGTAATTAATCATTGGAGAAATACAAAGTAATACCATGAGATACCACTTTGAACTCATTATATGTCTATCATCAGAAAGGTAATGCATAGTGTTGGTAAGAATACGGGGAAGCTGGAGCAATTAGACACGGCTGGTAGGGATGTAAAATGGTGCCGACACTTTGGAAAACACAAACTTACCACACGATCCATATTCTAATCCTAGGAATTTCACTCAAGAGAAATGAAACCTATATCTAAACAAAGAATTGTATGTGAATGTTTACAGCATTATTCCAGATAGCTCCAAAAAAACTGAAAACAATCAAAATGTCCATCAACTGGTGATTGGATAAATAAAATGTAGTGTAACTGCACATTGGAATACTATTCAGCAATAAAGTAGAACACTATTGATATATGCTACCACATAGATGAACCTAGGAAATACTTAAGTGAAAGAAGTAGACACAGAAGACTCCATTTTGGTTGGGCATGGTGGCTCATGCCTGTAATCCCAGCACTTTGGGAGGCCGAGGCAGGCAGATCACTTGAGGTCTGGAGTTCTAGACTACCCTGGCCAACATGGTAAAACCCTGCCTCTACTAAAAATACAACAATTAGGCTGGGCATGGTGGCTCACACCTTGTAATCTCAGCTGCTCGGGAGGCTGAGGCAAGAGAATCGCTTGAACCTGGGAGGTGGAGGTTGCAGTGAGCCGAGATCACCACTGCACTCCAGACTGGGTGACAGAACTGGAGTGCGACAGATCTGGACTCAGTCTCAAAAAAAAAAAAAAAAAAAAGAAAGACTCCATTTTGTATGACACCATGTATATGAAATTTCCAGAAAAGGCACTTCTCAAAGTACAGAGAGCAGATGATTGCTGGGGGCCAGAATAACAGTGGGAGCAGGGGCTGGGCACAAGTGAAAATGATGACACTTTCTGCAGTCTTGGAACTGTTCACATCAGATTGTGGTGACAATTGTACAGCACTCTAAATTTACTAAAAAATATTAAACTGTACACTTACAACTGGCAGAAGTTTAGGGTATATAATTATACTACAATGAAGCTGTTAAAACAGAGATTCTCCTCACTCTTGTAAGTACCTGGTATAAATTTATGAAGCCTGAAACTCACATCCTGATGGAAGGTGATAGAACCTAAGGCTTGATCTCTGAAATGTCTTGTATCCAGCATTAGGAAGGCTGCCAATCACCAAGAGAGAAGTCTGAATACCCAAAAAGACAGAAAGCTGTGACTGTCAGTTTGAAGGATATGGCCTAGAACCTGTTATGCATCTGCATGCTAGTCACTGCTGTATGTTCATAACATGTACTGTGGAAGGCCGTGTTGGATCCAAGTTATTCTCTTGTGATTGTCTATGTGGTCAGATTGTAGGGACTAACCAATCCTTATGTACCTCCATCTTCCTCAGTGGCTTCCATTATCCACCAAAATGTGGATACACATTTTATTTATATTTTTATTTTTAGAGATGTGGTCTTACCCTGTTGCCCAGGCTAGAATACAGTGGTGCAATCATAGGTTACTGCAGACTCAACTTCTTGGGCTCAAGTGATCCTCCTGCCTTAGCCTCCTAAGTAGCTGGGGCTACCTATGCATGCCACCACACCTGGCTAATTGCTATTTTTTTGTAGGGACGGGGGTTGCTCAGGCTGGTCTTGAACTCCTGGGCTCAAGGGATCTTCCTGCTTTGGCCTTTCCGAGTGCTGAGATTATAGGTGTGAGCCACCACATCTGGCCCCTACAACAGCAACCAAAGAACTGTTTATTTTCTTTATTAGCTGATTCCTTCAAATATTATTTTGGAGTTATTTTAATACTGAATTTGATTCCCTTTAGAGAAAGCCATCTTATACACACATTTTCAGGGAAAGTTTGTTCATATAAAATGAGGCCCATTTAAATTCAGTCAATTATAATAATTAAAACTAAACCAACAAAGTTAGAAACCACTAAAGACACAGGAGATGTTATGCGCATATTTCTAAAGAGAATGGGCCATTCTTTCGTTCAGTAATAAGTGATTTTTATCAAACAAAAATCCATCTGTGATATAAATTCTGTATGCCTTTGTTCTGTTCCTGAGAGGAGGAGGATGTCTTAGCCCAGAATGCCTGGAGGAGAACAGCTGTTCTCTCACTTAAAGAAAGTCCTTTAAAGCCATGCAGGTAGAGTTCCCTTAAAAAAAAAAAAAAAAACTACTACTATATGTAAAAGTATCACTACTCAGCAAATGCCAACAAGTCTGCAGTCACACAGAGTATTTTGAAGTGATATTCTTTAAAATGAGACTTCATGCAGTAGAAACATAGTGTTTAATTAGAATTCTCCTTCTGTTGACAATGATACTATCCCACAGAAATAAGTGGAGTGATATAGGTGTTTGAGACCTTCAGAAACAGAAATCTCTCCCAAATCTGAACTGAGCAACACACTTAATAGGATTCCTGGAATTCTCATGCTTGTCTCCTAGCACTGGGGTCTGGAGTACAAGGTCCACCTGTCACCTCTATGGCACTTTCTAGAAACTCAACAAATACTTGTTGATTACATGTGTTGATGAATTTCTGGCTTGAGATGCTTAGAGGTCAGTGGCTCTAAATCTAGAAATAAGTTTTTGTTGAATGTAATCTAAGTTTTAAGGCTGAATGGAATACTCATCATCAGTAAATAATTCCATTACAAAAAATGTAATCCATTTCTCCTTTGTATTGATTGGGTAGATGAGAACATGCCATGTCTTCCAGTCATCAGGGTCCTCCCGACTACCAGATTCTGTGGATTTTCTGTATACATATTTGGACTCCACTCATGAGTGCAGAGAATGTCTGAACTTCTTGTTTCTGCTGCTAGCTTGCTCCTGACCTTGTATTCTGGTTTAGAATATGAGCAGAGGCCTTGGTTCCAAAAAGGTCTGTCCATTCTCTTTCTTAGTCTGATTACCTAGATTCTTCCTTATTCCCTGTCTTTAAATCCTGCCTGAAGCCAAGCGCCGGGGCTCACACCCGTAATCCCAGCATTTTGGGAGGTCAAGGTGGGTGGATCACCTGAGGTCAGGGGTTTGAGACCAGTCTGGCCAACATGGTGAAACCCCATCTCTACTAAAAATACAAAAAAAAAAAAAAAATTAGCCAGGAATGGTGGTGGGCGCCTGTAGTCCCAGATACTTGGGAGGCTGAGGCAGAAGAATCGCTTGAACCCAGGAGGTAGAGCTTGAACCCAGGAGGTGGAGGTTGCAGTGAGCCAAGATTGCGCCACTGCACTCCAGCCTGGGTGAGAGCGAGACTCCATCCCCACCCCACCCCCCAAAAAAAATCCTGCCTGTGTGACCCACTGAGGTCTCCTAGCCTTCTAGAGCCAGCCCCTGCCCTTCCCCAGGAGATCATCACTCTGCTTCCTCACTAGGGACTTCCCTAACCCTCTCTACCCATCTGTCCAGTCTCAAAACAATACCTACTATTAATAGATTTCCATTGCTTGTCTTTATTGGGATCTGTTCATTCAACAAATATTTAGAGAATCTACATTGTATGTCAGGCACTGTCCTAGGGGTTAGAAATACAGGCAAAACTCTCAGCCCTTAAGAAGAGACAGGCAAGTCAACAAATAGTTGCAAAATGATGTACTAGTCAGATGTACAGAGAAATCATTATGGAAACAATTAGGAGAATGACAGGCTGGAATAAGTCAGAGTGCCACAGGTGAAATAAAGGTCATATTATCCACCAATAATATGGATCTGATAGAACCACAGATATCACAGAATGGCCAAGATGTGGTTAGCAGTGGGAGAAGAGACTTTGGAGAGATCTGAGCAGGGTCAGATCACAGAGGGCCTTGGAAGTCCCACTCAGTAGAGACTGAGATGCCATTAAAACAGTTCAACAGGGATGGGATGACAGGTCAACCTCACAGTCCATTAACTCGGTGGAACTTCCAATGCCAACAGCTTTCTGGGCTCTTCAAAACTGTTACGTTACGGGCTACATTAGACTTCATCCCAGCACGTGCAGCTGGACTGGCCTTTCCAGAAGAACCTGTTCCACGCCCAGGCCCAGGTTCTGGCTCTGCTCTGTTGGGGTTAGTGCAGTATCTCTCCAAGTGCCTGCAGCAGGGAAGCCAGGTAGGCAGCTGGTCTGTAAGTCAATATAGGCAGATGTGTAGGAGGGGTGTGTGTGTGTGTGCATGTGTGTCTGTGCCTGACAGGGATGTAGAAAGGAAAATGGCTCTTATTTTGTTGGGTGGAAGAGGAATAATAAGCCAAATATTCAGGAAAACTTCTGAAGCAGGCCAGGAAAGCAAATGCATAACGAACCATCAATTAAAGACAAGAGCACACCAGGTGCAGTGGCTCATGCCTGTAAGCCCAGCACTTTGGGAGGCCGAGGCAGGTGGATCAACTAAAGTTAGGAGCTCAAGACCAGCCTAACCAATATGGTGAAACCCCATCCCTACAAAAATACAAAAATTAGTCGGGCATGATGGCTGGTGCCTGTAGTCCAGCTACTTGGGAGGCTGAGGCAGGAGAATCACTTGAACCTGGGAGGTGGAGGTTGCAGTGAGCCAAGATCACGCCACTGCACTCCAGCCTGGGTGACAGAGTGACACTCCATCTAAATAAATAAATATAAAAAGACAAGAGCAGAAGAGGACAGGGGCAGTAGGTGAATAAAGACAGCTAGACCTTGGAGTTATGAGATGTGAGAAGGTGCAAGAGGAGATCAGCAGGTTGTATCAGGGGAGAAGGTGGGTCCCGGATAATCTCAGAGAAAAGGCTGCTGAGACCTATTCATTTAAAGGTGCTGAGAAAGAAGGGATATGGCACAGAATAATGCCTGAATATGCAAGACACTTATTAAATTTGGGATGAATTCATTAAAGAATGAACAATTCAGTGCAACACAAGATCGATCAACACCCAATTCTGCAACAACAGACTTTATCCCCAAACATGAGGACTCTAAATGTCATGTTTGATCAGGAGTTTTCTTCAAAGAAAGAAGTGTCTTGGTGAATGAGCAAGTCAGCAAAGCAAGACTGAACTGTGGGAAGCCCATTTAAACACGAGCACGACAATGAAGCATCAAGTGAGAACTTTCCGAGTGAACAACACTATGCAAGGGATGATGAGGACACAGAAGACACTGGCTTTCCCTGAGCCACTTTGCTGATCCGACGTGGGCTCCATCTAAGTGCAGGGATTGCTCACAGCTCTGAGGTGTGTGGGTGCTATTATCCCCACTTCACAGAGCTGTGGGAATGTCTGCAAACAGACGTGAAGTGAGGAGTCATTTGGGGCCTGAGTATTCCCACATCTGTTATGTACAGAGAACTAGCCTGTGGTCTGCGGCAGACAAGATGGGATCAATGCCGCAACTTGCACCCTACAGACAAGAGAAGGGTGGTGGCAGATCCTGCCTCCTTGCATTGCTGTGTAAACTGCACTCACGAACAAAGTTTATGATGTTAACTGAGTCGTTCTCAACCCTGGCTGTGCAGTGGAATCAACTGGGAAGCTTTTTTTTTTTTTTTTGAGGCAGAGTCTTGCTCTAACACCAGTCGCCAGGCTGGAGTGCAGTGGTGCGATCTCAGCTCACTGCAACCTCCGCCTCTCGGGTTCAAGCGATTCTCCTGCCTCAGCCTCCTGAGTAGCTGGGTCTACAGGCACGCACCACCATGCCCAGCTAATTTTTGTATTTTTAGTAGGGACAGGGTTTCACCATGTTGGCCAGGATGGTCTGGATCTCTTGACCTCGTGATCCGCCTGTCTCAGCCTCCCAAAGTGCTGGGATTACAGGCATGAGACACCATGCCTGGCCAAAAGTGTTTTTAAAATGCAAATGATAGGATACTCATCCCAGACAGGACACATAATCCCTGAGGGTAAGACCTGGGTATTGGTATTATTGAAATTTAATGTGCAGCCCAGAGAGGGAACTTCTGTGTCACTGTTTGAGTCTGCTCTTCTGACAGACACAGAAGGGCTGGCCAACCAGATGACTCTGAGTTCTCCATGGAGAAAAGGAAGCCTAAGGGAAACAGCCATTCACCAACAGTGGCGTATGGCGTAGAAGCTGACCCCACTCCACCAATAATGCAGCCAGTGAGTACTGCACGCCTCTGCCCCTCCTCCCCCGCTTTCCTCTGCCCAAGACCTGGCCTACTCATTTCGCTCCTAACTTATATGAACGTGAGCAAGCAGAACGTAGATGGCAATGTCCACTCCTGTGACTTTAACTCCTTACCTCCTTCCTTGATCATCATTTCTTACGGAGAAAATTCCTTTTGATATATGTACTTTTCAGTTCCTTGGACTTCAAAAACAAATGTACCAAGAATGTCAAGAAGTGCCGTGTATTCACAGCAAGGAAGGCAGCCGAGAACAGGCTTCTCCAGACACACTACCTCTGAACATCCTTGACCCAGGGCCTGGAAGAATGGAGGTCCCAACATGTCTTCAATGCATGGATGAATGATTGAATACATGAATGAGCAAGTACATGAAAAATGTTTTAAAAACTGAATACAAATGACAATAATCCTACAAGGAAATACTATTCTCCTCTCCGATGAGGTGTTAACTCTTTAAAATACTAACTTCTGGCCAGTCAAGGTGGCTCACGCCTGTAATCCCAGCACTTTGGGAGGCTAAGGTGGGTGGATCACAAAGTCTGGAGTTCCAGACAAGCCTGGCCAACACAGTGAAACCCCGTCTCTACTAAATATACAAAAATTAGCCAGGTGTGGTGGCATGTGCCTTTAGTCCCAGCTACTTGTGAGGCTAAAGCAGGAGAATCGCTTGAACCTGGGAGGTGGAGGTTGCAGTGAGCTGAGATCACACCACTGCACTCCCGCTTTCCAGTCTGGGTGACAGAGCAAGACTCTGAAGCAATCAATCAATCTATCAATCAATCAGTGCTAACTCCCAGCTGGGCACAGTGGCTCATATCTGTAATCCCACCACTTTGGGAGGCTGAGGCAGGCAGATCACTTGAGGTCAGGAGTTCAAGACCAGCCTGCTGTCATGGTAAAACCCTGTCTCTACTAAAAATACAAAAATTAGCTGGGTGTGGTGGCAGGCCATTCCCAGCTACTCAGGAGGCTGAGGCAAGAGAATCGCTTGAACCCGGTAGGCAGAGGTTGAAGTGAGCCAAAATTGTGCCACTGCACTCCAACCTGGTTGACATAGTGAGGCTCCATCTCAGAGAGAGAGAAAAAAAATGCTAACTCCCTTTTAAAGCAAAACGCTGGGAGTTTCCAAAAGCATTCACATGTGGATGCATTATCTCCAATTCTCCCCACTTCAAACTCCTAGAAGGAACAAAAGTATGCCCCTGCAGCCAGGGATGAAGTGCTAAAGCGCTGGAAAAACGTATTTTGTACAAAAGCAAAGGTAGAAGCCGGACGCAGTGTCTCACACCTGTAATCCCAGCACTTTAGGAGGCCGAGGCGGGCAGATCATGAGGTCAGGAGATCGAGACCATCCTGGCCAACGTGGTGAAACCCCTTCTCTACTAAAAGTACAAAAAATTAGCTGGGCGTGGTCCCACACACCTGTAGTCCCAGCTACTCGGGAGGCTGAGGCAGTAGAATTGCTTGAACCCAAGAGGCAGAGATTGCGGTGAGCCGAGATCGCACCACTGCACTCCAGCCTGGGTGACAGTGCAAGACTGTCTCAAAAAAAAAAAAAGTAAAGGTAGAAATGGCAGAGTTGGAGATTCAGATAAAAGGGCTGAGAAGACAGATTGTGGACTTTGAGGAGTGGGGAAAGAGTGCTAGCCCACCACAGGACACAGCTGCAGGGACAGAAAGCAAGCAGTGTCAAGAAGAGTTCTGGAAACAACTCTTTAAACCAGAAACCCAAAAGGTCTGCTTGAAGACCAACTGGAAATGTCCTTGTACCTCTGGATACAAAATGGGAAAAGGTTTTTTGAAACACAGATTTTGGTTCCTACCCAGATCAAATGAACTGCAATCCATTTGATTGGATGGAACAAAAACTAAGAGGCTGAAGGACCTCCTACCCAGAGAGGGGCTAGGGCTGGGTTTGTTTTCCAGAGTCCGGGACCGGCTTTAAGGGTTGCTCAGGCAACCTGACTACCTGAGGGGAGTTCCTTGGTGTTACTGCCCTCCCACTACTAATGACCCAGGTTTTAACACTAGAACCACCCCGGAATTGTTTGTGTAATTCAAAGAAATGCTGGGAGCAAAGGTTTTGATCTTCAAAACAAAAATGTCCCTTCTTTTTGATATTGGCTCATGTCATTCTCCATGCCATTGAAAAGAGGACCAGATGGCAACTCTGGCTGGGTGGGAACCCCAATTTATCACAAAATACAACCCAGATTCAGAAGTGAGACAGTGGAAAAAGGCCATCACATTGAGGCTATCCTAGGGTTGGTATGTTGCGGCCTGTGTATGCGTGGTCGGGTTAGATTTTAGGTGGGAAACGGGAGTACATTTCAGATGAAAGACTCATGTAACAAAATCACACAGCTGCAAGTCAATACACCATGAGCAGTCAGACAGGAAGGAGATCCCTGCAATAGAAGCTAATAGTTCAGCTACAGAAAGGTGTGGAGAAGGGCAGGGTAGCTGCGACTAAACTTGGAGGGATCACGGAGGGCCGCAGCAGGTGGGCAGGAGCTGAGGGAGCACATTATGAAGGCAGTATTTTGGCGAGGTTTCTCTAACTGCAGTGCGGGACTAGATTAAATGAAAGGACGTGAGCTAGCATCAGAGACCCAATAAGAGCTGCCAGTTACACGATAGCTGGTGATCATCTGCAGTGGTAAGAGAGAGAAATTGAAACAAAAAAACAGGAATTTTTTCAAGGAAAGAAAATTCAGGGAGACAATTTGGATAAGGGGATACAGAAAAAGAAAAACAGAAAAGGAAGATGAAAACTAGGTAACCAAAAGAATCCCAAGAACAGCAGATAAGGGACTGCAGCCATCTGGGGAAGGAACGAATTCCTTGTCCTGGGCTGGAGATAACAAGTTTCCACTTGTTGTGGGTAAAATTCTGTCATTACCAAAAGGTTGGAAGACATCTAAATGTGTGATGTAGGCTGGGCATGGTGGCTCACGCCTGCAATCTCAGAACCTTGGGAGGCTGAGGCAGGAGGATCACTTGAGATCAGGAGTTCAAGATTGTCCTGGCCAACATGGCAAAACCCCATATCTACTAAAAATATAAAGAATACCCTGGCATGGTGGTAGGCACCTATAATCCCAGCTACTCAGGAGGCTGAAGCAGGAGAATCACTTGAACCCGGGAGGCAGAAGTTGCAGTGAGCCAAGATCGAGCGACTGCACTCCAGCCTAGGCAATAGAGTAAGACTCTGTATCTAAGGAAAAACAAAGAAAAAAGGATGGTGTATCATAATTAACACTGTGGTGTGAGGGTTTTTTTCCCCCCTCGAATTGTTCTCTTTTAACTAAAAATGATCTGCTAAATTTAAGCATCTTTTTTAACACTGCTATGGTCAGAGAGACTCTCCTGAGGTTCTGACAGGAAATTATGGAGCAACGGAACAAGATGCAGGAAATACTTTCAGGAATGAGAAAAGATGGCACTTTCCATAAATACACATGGATCTAAATTTGACATTCCCACCAGCAATACAGGAGGTTCTCTGGCACAAGAATGTCAGTCATACTGCCTGCTGGGCCAGCAGATCAGACTTCAAAGATAACTTCTGGAATGAAGAGATTCAAACTGCAAATGGTTGATTAAAAAAAAATGTGCACACACACTGAAATCACACTGCTGATTTCAGGTTGGTATTTCTCCGCCACCATTTCTGAATGAACACTTCGAGATAAATGCTTACCTAGGCAAGAATGTTATCCACCAAGCTGATTTGGATTCTCACTGCCTCCATTGTCTGCCTCTTGCCCCCAAGCAAGACTAGGAACAAGTTAACCCAAAGAAAGGAGCCAGCCTTGAGAAAACAAAGACTCAAGTGGGAAGATTCTGTGCTATTTATTATCAATGGTTACTCTGGGCACTGACTGTCACCCCCAGTATAAAGGACAGGAAAATACAATGAACCCAGCTATCGTGCGGTATTTTATGCTGAAATAGCTCCCTGATAGACATGTTCCAACAGAACCAAAGTTCATGACCGTAACTAAATTACTTCTATGAAGTGTTTTTTCTCCTCATTAATTTTGCAATGCCTTGGTTTATTCAATGTCCATGGATGCATATTAGTTTTTTAGAAATAAAAAAGGTAAAATAATTATTTGCAAACTTGTAAATAACCTACATACGTCATTCTTAGGAGACGACAGTTTATCTTCTTCATTGAAACATTTCTGAGGAATATAATGAAAAACTTCAATTTAGGTCTAAGTTCCAGAGTTCTGTCCAGCTACTATCAATTAATTTTTATATTCAACCTATAGGCTTAACTTATTCATTAGAAATTTTTTTTAGCTGGGCACGGTGGCTCACGCCTATAATCCCAGCACTTTGGGAGGCCAAGGTGGGTGGATCCTGAGGTCATGAGATTGAGACCATCCTGGCTAACGATGAAACCTCGTCTCTACTAAAAATACAAAGAATTAGGCAGGCATGGTGGCATGTGCCTGTAGTCCCAGCTTCTCGGGAGGCTGAGGCAGGAGAATCACTTGAACCCAGGAGGTGGAGGTTGCAGTGAGCAAAGATCACACTATTGCACTCCAGCCTGGGTGACAGAGCGAGACTCTGTCTCAAAAAAAAAAAAAGAATTTTTTTTTTAAATAAAGTTTTTCTGTACCTGCCATAGTGTCCTGTAATAAGTCATACCTATTGGTCAATATATTAACTTATCCTTAATGTCTAATAGAATTATTCTCAAACTCAACCTCTCTATATCATAAATCATAAAGTTCTAAATTATATTTTTTAAAATTCTCTATGGCTTAAAAATAGTATTAATATTAATATTAATATTAATAATAGTATTATTAATAGTATTAATATTAATACTATGGTAAACAATAGTTTTAGAAGTAGTACAACGGCATGAAATCAATCAAGTTTTTAAACCCCAAAAGATCTAGGAAACACTGCTCTAATAATACCTTTCTGTCAAAGACCTACTCGGAAGGACAAGTTGCAAGGTGAAAAGTTTGCGAGTATATACATTTACTAAGTGATGTGTTAACATCCTGCACAAGGTCCAGTGAACAAGTTAGCATGAGTGGAGGGCAGTGGAGAGAGGGATATTGTTCCATGCATCCATGTTTTGTCAGAAAATCACTGGTTGCCCCTCTTACACTATTAGGAAAGTAGTAGGTTTTATGATGTAGCTTGCTTTGAAAAGTTACCTGAGCCACGCTCAGTGGCTCATGCCTGTAATCCTAGCACTTTGGGAGGCCAAGGCAGGTAGATCACCTGAGGTCAGGAGTTCGAGACTATCCAGCCTGATCAACATGGTGAAACCCCATCTCTACTAAAAATACAAAAATTAGCCAGGCATAATGGCAGGCACCTGTAGTCCCATCTACTTGGGAGGCTGAGGCAGGAGAATCGCTTGAACCCAGGAGGCGGAGGTTGCAGTGAGTCGAGATCGTGCCACTGCACTCCAGCCTCAGTAACAGTGAGACTCCATCTCAAAGAAAAAGTAAAAATTAATAAATAAATAAAAGTTACCTGAAGAAACACCTTTAGAAGCTTACCCAAAAAACTAAAGGCAGTGGTTACCTCAAAAGAGGGTGACAAAGTCTTAATGTTTTTTCTACATACCCTATAGTACTTTTTCCATTTTGTACCATAAATGTAGATTATATATTCAAAATACTTTTAAAGTTACTTGATTCCTAAATAAAGACATTCATTTCAACTTAGCTCAACAATGAGAAGCGGCTACTAGCTGCTAGAAATACTGCAAAGCAATGAACAGGCAGATATGAATAAAGCAATCCTTGCCCTTGAGAAGCCTGAGTGAGAAGGTGAGACAGATAAGCAAGCCAATTATTGACCCCATGACAAGCATGACAAAAGCATTGAGCAGGGAAAGCCCTGGGAATCCAGAGAAGGGGTCTAACAAATACTTCAGCAGAGAGAGGCCTGGGAAGATCTTCCAGGGTTCTTTAGAACCCAGATGAAAGACGTGTCCAGCACTTAATAGCACATGTGCCAGGAAACACTGGTTAACTACAAACAGGTGGAGGTGCGTACCAGATAATGCTTCTTAGCTCTGAGACAGCAGGTCAGCTGGGGTCCCAGCCTTCTTGCTTTACCCCCAATGTGATGCGGCAGAATATTGTCATTTTGTGCATCTTATAAAGTGAGGGGTTTGGGGCACATTAATTTAAACCCATGGGGTGGGCCCAGGAGACGGATAGTAGAATGAAAGGGCACACCACGAAGACCACTTGCTTAAACACAAAGGAAGGAAAGTCAGCTGCATTGGGAACATTAAGTAATTTGATAAAGAAACGGTGAGAAATGGAAAGAATTTTAAACAAGAGTAGGAGTGATTATCGAAATGGTGTTTCTAGAAACATCTCAGCGATGGCTCTGTTAAGGAGGGGGAAGAGGTGAGGCTGCTGGCCTGCTGAGTGTACCATCACACCATTTCCTGAGAAAAACAAACAATTCCTAAGCCTAGCCAGCAGTGGGAATAAAAAATGGTAGAGAGAGTGCACAGATTTTCAGGAGGTAAAATCAACAAGTCTTAATGACCAAATGGATTTCAGCAACGAAAGGGAGAGGATATCCAGGATGATAAGCAAGTACAATAGGCATAACAGTAATAACCATCGTGCAGTGAATGCCTATGACACGCCCCACACTGTGCTAATATTTTTGACCTATTATTTAATCATATCAATGCTATCCATTTTATAGCTAGAAAGCTGACATTCAGAGAAGTTAAGAAACTTAGCCGTGGCTGTGGCTAATCAAAGTGACAGGTCTGGCATTTGAGCCCAAGACTATTTGATTCAAATCCAGACTCCAAATTTCTAAACAATTATGCTTTTTGGAGAATATAGCTTAAAAATATATAGTTATTTATAAAATAGTATAATGATGAACATAGGTAAGCATGCTTGTTGAAGTCTAAGAACTTTTCTCACATTATTTCATTTAATCATTAATATCTCTTCTAGATAGGCACTATTATAATCCCCATTTTACAGATAGTGTAACTAAAACACGGGTTATGTGCCCAATTTGCCATAGCTAGTAAAGCCAGAGAATTAAACACCTGAAGCTTAAAGATAGAGCTTGTGTTATTTCCCCATGACAATTTACTCTACAGGAAAATGAATTTCCATAGGATTTTACGAATGAATTAGTGTAAAATGTTACGGTGTTTCAAGGATCATTATCTTGAAATAAATGGTCCCAGAAACATTTTATGATACGAGTTTATAAAGCAGTGCAATTCTAAGAGTGGCGCAAGACACTAAAGATCAGTATATGTTATTTATTCTAATGTTGTTGTATTTGAATTCTCAATCACACTAGATTAACTACAGAGGTAGGCTTTATATTTAATGTCTGCAAAAGAAGAGGGAAAAAAGGAATGGGCTGAAGTCCAGGCTACACAGGAGATGGGCAATGATGCTTCTATTACACGTACGCTTGTTTCCAATTGTTACAATCAATGTTTTTCATGGTCCCTTAGTTAGAGAATACAGCAACAGAAAAGAAAAATGCACCTTCAAAATCAATTCAGGCGTGCATACTTTACTGTGGAGTACATACTTGCCAAACTTGAATACTGTCATATATGAGAATTAAGTGAATTTTCTTTTACTCATAGATTTTTTTTCTATACTTAGAATTGTCTGTTTTGTTTAGAAAAAAAGGAGATGGTTAAAAACAAAACTGATGCAGCAAATATAATTTTATGTGATTGCCAGCTATGAATTTAACACATTATTTTTACAAACACAATACCTCCTATTCAATTCTTAGGAGAAGCTCACTTGAAACAGGTTATGTTTCAAAAGAAAGTGAGCCATCAGGTCGTATGCTGTGAGTTGTAGGGTAACTCAGCAAAAATGATGGGGAACTTCTAACAATCTGAATGTTAATTGAAAATGATAAGTTACACAAAAAATAAGCACCAGATAGCTAACTTGCAGGTGATCTGCAAGTCAGGATTATTGTATTATCACCAAAACACACAACCTTACTAGTCATTCATGCTATTCATGGCTCACAAAATCTTTCTTTTAAAAAAAAAAAAAAATCAGGCCGTGCACGGTGGCTCACGCCTTTAATCGAAGCACTTTGGGAGGCTGAGGCCGGTGGATCACAAGGTCAGGAGTTAGAGACCAGCCTGGCCAGTATGATGAAACCCGGTCTCTACTAAAAATACTTAAAAAAAAAAAAAAATAGCCGGGCGTGGTGACACGCGCCTGTAGTTTCAGCTACTCAGGAGGTTGAGGCAGGAGAATCGCTTGAACCCGGGAGGCAGAGGTTGCAGTGAGCCACGATGGCACCACTGCACTCCAGCCTGGGCGACAGAGCGACTCTCCGTCTCAAGAAAATTAGTAAATAAATAAAAATAAATCAAAACTCCCTCAAGGAGGCTAGTTAGGAAGGGAGAGGGTTGGTGGGGTGCGGAAGGCAAACAGGGAAACATTCAAGGGCTCCTGCCCTGGGAGGTTTTCCGCAGCATCTCAAAGCAGGAAAACCCCGTGAGGTTCCACTTTCTTCAAACACCATTCATAACCGTCCGGCCAAGTGCGGAGCCCAGAGGGGCCAGGACAATCCTCAGGGCATCTCCTCAGTCTAAGACTTTCAATTTCGGGAAACAATAAGCTGAGGCAAGCTGCTCTTTCTCTACCCTGTGGGAAACCGGGACTTGCTCACTTTCAGCAGCCTGATAGACACTCCACTCGCAGAGTCAAAGGCTCCTCTACCTCCCGAAAGGCTCCTTTCTTCTGGCTGATAACTATGTAAATTCCCTCGCTCCTAGCCCGGCTCCGCGCAGCAGACTCGCAGCTATTCAAAGCTGCGTTTCCAGCTCCGGTCCAGTGCTTCCATCATGAATGCTTGAATGAATGAGACGGTCGCGTTTCTGCAGAGCTCACAACTCAGCACAATGCCCAAACACAGGTTTCCCACGAGGGCATTGCGAATTCCGCCCACTACTTTTGACCCGTACTTTTTTTTTTTTAATTAAGTTTGTATTTGTGGGAATACGCCCTTTGTCATGTGTTGCATACTTTAAGATCTTTTCAACAAATATTTGTGACTGCCTAGCCAACAAGAAGCCACGCTGCGAAGACTTAACTCTGGGGGTGTCGTGGGGACTGGGATAGTCCCCTGAAAGGCAAAGGAATCCTCTCCTTCTCTCTCTTCCCACCCCCCATCACCCCTCCCCCGCCGCCGCAAGGACAGAAACGGAAAATTAGCTTTGAGTTTCTGTTCTCAATCCGTGTAACTCTCAAACAAGGTGCTCCCTTCTCCGCCGGTCCCTAACCCCGGCGCGCCCACGGTCAAACCCGCGCGGGGAATGAGTGAGTCTGGACACTTCGCCGACTGCACAAAGAGCTCCCGCGGGTCGGGAAGGCGCATTCGTGCCCCCCGGACACCGCCTGCGGGTCCCCCTCCCCGGAACGGCTGGCGAGGGGCGCACTTCTCTCCGCATCACTCCCTACTCGCCCGCCCGGCTGCGAGTGGCCCCGAGGAGTCCACCCTTCCCCGGCTGCGGAGACCCAGCTAGCGCAGCTGGACAATGAGGGCGACTCGTGAGAGCTTCTTCCCCATTCATTCCCGGCTCCCGGCCAGCAGCCCCGCCAACCCCTGCCGCGCAACCCGGGCACTGAAAGCACCCCCCATCCCGCCCTCCTCGGCCCGCGCGGGAGACCCACGTGTCCCCAGTCTGAGGCGAGCCGGACCAGGATGCGCGCCCAGACTCCAGCAGCCCCAACATGCCAGGCTTTGTCCGCGGCCGCCCCCGCCCGCCCGCCCGCCTGCAGGGGACAGGGACTCAAGGACCCAAGGACCGCGGCCGGGCTCACCTCTCTGCTGGCATCGCGCGGCGACCCACAGCAGCGAGGCCAGGAGCGCGCCCCACGCGCCGCCGCCGTGCATCTTGCCGGGCTGCCGCCGCTCGGTGGGTCCGGGGAGAAAGCCGTCCGCCCGCTTGGAAGGCTCCGCGGGATGCGAGTCTGCCCTGCCCCGGCCCCGCTGCCCCTGGCGTCCCTGCCGCCCCTCCCGCCAGCCGCCCTCGGACACACCCCCTGGCTGCGCCCCGCCCCGCCCCGGCCAGGCCCGGCTGCCCAGACCCCTCCCCCGGGGGTGCACTGCTTGGCCGCGGGGACCCAGCGCTCGGGGCCCCCAGGTCCGGGAGGCCGGGCTCACCGTGGCCGCCGCCGGGCTCAGAGTAGGGGTTGGGCGGAGAAGGTGGGCTGTGGGGAGGAGAAACTGGGCTGCGGGGGCCCGGGAGGGTTGGATTGCGAGAAAGTATGTGCCCTGCTGACCCTGCTCGCCCCGCCGCAGCCCTGCAGTCCCTGGGCCCGGACCCACGCTCCCCTGCCGGGAGCTGGGCGAGAGGCGACCCCTCGGGACGCCACCCAGCCTCGGCGGATCCGCCGCCCTCTCCGCGTGGGCAGAGGACTTAAGAATTTTTTCTGAAAATGAGTTCCAACTTGTTCCCCACTTTGTTTGCCTAAAGAAGGCAAGAAAGGTCGCTTGGACTTAATTATTACAGTTAGATACGCTTCCCGCTGGAGAAAGAGGACGCGCTCCTGACACGCGATTTCAACTGCTTTGTTCTTTTTTTGTTGTTTGTTTTTGTTTGTTTGTTTGTTTGTTTTTTTACTATGTATGGTCCCCGTTAAAGAATTTTTAATTTCCTCTTTTTTTTTTTTTTTTTTAAATCAAAAGTATTGGCTGGGCGCAGTGGTTGACGCCTGTAATTCCAGCACTTTGGGAGGCCGAGGCGGGTGGATGACTAGAGGTTAGGAATTAGAAACCAGCCTGGCTAACATGGTGAAACCTCATCTCCACTAAAAGTATAAAAATATTAGCCGGGCGCGGTGGCCCGCGCTTGCAGTGGCAAGTTACTTGGGAGGCTGAGGCAGGAGAAGCGCTTGAACGCGGGAGCCGGAGGTTACTGTGAGCTCAGATGGCACCACTGCACTCCAGCCTGGATAACACAGTGAAACTCTGTCTCAAAAAAAAGTATTCATAACACTTTGCAAATTTCATATTTTCTCAATATAAAGATACAGGGACATGTCTCATTATCATCCCACTATCTCATTTTGTTTTTTTTTTTTTGTCTCACTTGTGTGAATTCATTTGACAACTCTTATCAATTCCTGTTTTTCTGAGAACACTTCCTTACACATCTAACAAGTAGAACGTAATTATAATACTTAGCGATCTATTAATTTTTTTTTTTTTTAATTTGGAGACAGAGTCTTGCTCTGTATCCCAGGCTGGAGTCCAGTGGCACAACCTCGGCTCACTGCAACCTCTGCCTTCCGGGTCCCGGTTCAAGCAATTCTCCTGCCTCAGCCTCCCGAGTAGCTGGGATTACAGGCACGCATCACCATGCCCAAATAATTTTTGTATTTTTGGTAGAGAGAGGGTTTCACCGACTTGGCCAGGCTGGTCTTGAACTTCTGACCTCCTGATCCGCCCACCTCGGCCTCCCAGAGTGCTGGTATTACAGGCGTGAGCCACCGATCTATTAATTTTTAAAAATCATGGAAGTAGGAACAAAAGGATAGTTTGGCCATTTAAAAAAGATGCAACATAGTTTAGTGAGTACTCAGTACAATACTAAATTTAAAATGCAGATGTTCTTAACTATTAAAATGTTATTAAGTATTTAATTATTAAATAAGTAAATTTAGTACTTAATAGATGATCAATATTGTAGTATTAGGCACATAGCTAATAAAATGCAGAATTATAAGCATTTCTGCACTGAAATAACCTATACACACATTTACACACTAGATATGTATCTTTTAGAGTGTCTTAAGATCTGGCATTCATACAGATTATCTTTTGGGATCCTCACAGCTCTGAGATGCTTGCCGAGAGATAAGGAAGTGAGTTCTCGTGTCAGCAAATGTCTGGTCTAGAAGCTAGACCCCAGGTCTGGTTTCTAGTCCATAGCCCTTTACAACACCACCCTGAAATCACAGAGGATGTTGATCAAAAGCAAACTGGAGGAATCACAAGGGGTGTCCCTATATCCTGGGACTCCCCATATCTTGGGTTCCTAGAAATTCAGGCTGGAGGTCAGTGGAAACTTATCATTGAACTGCAAGCAGGGATCTCACATGTGTCATTTCAAGGGAGGCAAGTGGTCAGCCCATCTGGGGAGTGAATAGGAAGCATCAAAAGTTGCAAATTGGCATTATTTATCACTGCTCAGAATTAAACAGAAAGATTTCAATGAAAGAAGAATTCAGAACAAACTTCGATAAAATGCAGCAGTAAAAATGTCATAATTCTACACATCTTTTAAAACCCTGCGGTACAAATTTTTCCAATCTTTAGAATGCTTGGAAAATACCTAAATTACCTAGAGCATCATGAAACTGCAGGGCTGGCTTGTTCAAGTTGAAAATGAGTATAACAAGAATGTTCATGTTTTGTGAGAAAGTAAAAATTCAACTCAACTAGGCACAAAAAGATGCTTACTTCAAAGTCACCTATAAATAATGAACAATTGAAAATGCCTAAATGCCAAGCAATGGTTAAAATGGTTAATTTATAAATCAATGTGTTAGGCCATTACGTACTATTTTTAAATTTTGAAAGTTTTGCAATTAAAAAAAACTCATATGTTAAGTAAGAAAAGCAAAATTCCAAATAACATGAGCATTCTGATTGCAATTATGTATAGAAAATAGGCACATGGGGCCGCGTGTGGTGGTGCCTCATGGCTGTAATCTCAGCTCTTTAGGAGGCCAAGGCCGGCGGATCACCTGAGGTCAGGAGTTCAAGACCTGACCAACATGGAGAAACCCTGTCTCTACTAAAAATACAAAATTAGCCAGGCATGGTAGTGCATGCCTGTAATCCCAGCTGAGGCAGGAGAATCACTTGAACCCACGAGGCAGAGGCTGTGGTGAGCCGAGATCGCATCATTACACTCCAGCCTGGGCAAGAAGAGTGAAATTCCGTCTCAAAAAAAAAAAAAGAAAAAAGAAAAGTACATATACCAACAAGGAATGAAAAAAACAGCATACACAAGTAAACAGTTGTGCTGAGGTGGTCAGAAGGTGAGTAGGATTACGGGTATTGTAGATAGTGAAGAAAAGCTCAGGCCTGGCTTAGTGATGGTTCACATTCTTCCCCTACGCTTACTAGCAGCGACATTTTGGACAAGTTCCTCATCTGTAAAATAGAGATAGCAATAGTGCCTACTTCATTCATTCAATAAACATGTTTTAAGTGGCTGCTAAGTGCCAGTGCTAAGGATATACCATGAAATGAGAAAGACATATGACATTTCCCACCCATGTGGAGCATGCAGTCTGATGGTTAAGGCAGAAAAAAGAAAAAATAATCTTAAGTTTAATAAGTGCTATCGAGGAAATACCTGGTTACTAAGATAAAGAATGGGAGGACCAGGCACTGATTGGGCAGTATGGGAAAGTTCTGCTAAGAAGGCTTATAGTAAGCATTAAATGAGCCAACGAATGGAAGTCGCCAGCAGTCTGCCTAGCACATGCCAAATGATAATAAAGATGAATTCTTTTTTTCTTTTCTTTTCTTTTTTGAGACACAGGGTCTCATTCTGTCACCTAGGCTGGAATGCAGTGGCATGATGTTGGCACATTGCATCCTCAACCTCCTAAGTTCAATGGTCACCCACCTCAGCCTCCTGAGTAACTGGGACTACAGGTGCACACTGCCACACTGGGCTAATCTTTTTTTTTATTTTTATTACTTTTTTTTTTTTTTTTTTGGCAGAGATGGGTTTTACCATGTTGCCCAAGCTGATCTTGAACTCCTGAGCTCAAGTGACCTGCCCACCTCAGCCTTCCAAAGTACTGGGGTATGAATTCTTATTTCAGTAATTTCACTAATATTATTATGTTTTTTAACATTAAAAAAAATCTTGATTATGACCATTTTCAAAACCAGGGCTGACACAGATTGGGATGAGATAAATGGGAGCTTTCAATTCCCTTCAGAGATTCTGCTGAAATCCAGATTCTAATTCAGGAGCTCCGGGTTGGAGGCCTGAGTTCCTGCATTTCTAACAAGCTCCGCAGGACGCAGATGCTGAGGACAGGCAGAGCACATTTTGGGCAGCGCTTAGCTTCTTTCTTGTTTGTTCTCCATCTTGTCTGAAAATTGAAATCAGTGGATGAATTTAAACAATACTGATGCTGGTTTCCACCCCCAGAGATTGTGATTCAGTTGGTATGGGGTACAGCTGGGATGTCTAGGTATTTCTAATGGTCTCAGGAAATTCTAATATGAAGCAAAGTTTCAGAAACACAGCTAGACCGACCTGCTCCTGCATGTAGACAAACCAGGTCCTGGTCATTGGGGGCGGAGCAGGCTGTGGGAGCCATGTTCAGAGGAGCGTGGTCACAGGCCGTATGAAGAAGCCCAGCCTGGCAAGTGTTCGTCCTCATATCCTGACACCCACATAGCAGGGATCCAGCTATGGTGCCCAGAATACAGGACAGGACTGCTTCTCTGGAGAGTTGGTATAAGCAAGGCTGCCTCTCAGTTCTTTTTTTTTTTTTTTTTTTTAAACAGAGTAACATTCTGTCGCCAGGCTGGATTGCAGTGGCATGATTTCAGCTCGCTGCAATCTCCAACTCCCTAGTTCAAGTGATTCTCCTGCCTCAGCCTCTCAAGCAGCTGGGATTATAGGCACGTGCCACTATGCCCAGCTAATATTTGTAAAGACTGGGTTTCACCATGTTGGCCAGGATGGTCTCCATCTCCTGACTTTGTGATCTGCCAGCCTTGGCCTCCCGAAGTGCTGGGATTACAGGCGTGAGCCACTGTGCGCAGCCAGCTGCCTCTTAGCTCTAAAGGAACTGAGATACAAGGCAGGGAGTTGGACACAGGAGCATCACACCATTGCCTTTATAAAGGCAACCTAGAATATCCTATAACCTGAATAATCAGGCTCTTCCTTTGTGCAGTTAACAAAAGTAATTGCCATGGCTTTCCAACAGATTTTATATATATATATATATATATATATATATATATATATATTTTTTTTTTTTTTTTTTTTTTTTGAGACAGAGTTTCGCTCTAGTCACCCAGGCTGGAGTGCAATGGCACAATCTCGGCTCACTGCAACCTCTGCCTCCGGGTTCAAGCAAGTTCAAGAATTTTTAGTAGAGATGGGGTTTCACCATGTTGACCCAATGGTCTCAATCTCCTGACCTCATGATCCGCCCTCCTCGGCCTCCCAAAGCCCTGGGATTACAGGCGTGAGCCACCACGCCCAGCCAGATTATATATTTTAAAATAAAAAAAGAAATGTATTAGACTTAAATACTAAAGTAGCGACTCCCCAAGAGTCAATTTCAGAAGAAAAGAAAACAAATCCTCCCTCAAAGCTGAGGGAGGATTGCTGGGTGAGGTGGCTCATACCTGTAATCCCAGCACTCTGGGAGGCTGAGGCAGGCAAATCGCAAGGTCAAGAGATTGATACCATCCTGGCCAACGTGGTGAAACCCTGTCTCTACTAAAAATACAAAAATTAGCTGGGCGTGGTGACATGTGCCTGTAGTCCCAGCTACATGGGAGCCTGAGGCAGGAGAATCGCTTGAACCCAGGAGGCAGAGATTGCAATAAGCCGAGATCGCGCCACTGCACTCCAGCCTGGTGACAGAGCAAGATGCCATCTCAAAACAAAAAAAGCTGAATCTTATCCTGAGTGTGTTCCAATCCTGAATAGAATGCCTCTTTCTAACTAATTCTGAATTTCTTAACTTTGAAATAATTTTGATTTAGATATTATGTTCTCATTTCAATATTTCTCACAAAATTATTGTTTTTCTGTGTATCCGTGGCTTTTCCTTGCCTCAGACATTGTTGTATATCTGCTTCAATGTCAGGGAAATTTTTACTCTTCAAAATCCCATTGCTGTTACTTGTTTGCAAGAGTACAGAACCACATGAGTAAAATGATTAATATCAGAAGCCTCACATTTGCTTGGCCCAGAACTGCCTTATTAAATGAAAACAATTATTGCCATTCGATTTAGGCCTTTACCTTTGACAGCATTTCTTAGAGAACATTTTTAATAGAAATTTCCTAGCTTCTCTGTTATACAGAACATCTGTGGGGTAGTCTAACTACTTTTCCTCATACTTTCTGAGGCTCGCCTCCCATGGCTCTGTGGTTAGCAGAAGAATATCCAGGCCAGGCACAGCGCTTCACGCCTGTAATCCCAGGACTTTGGGAGGCTGAAGTGGTGGATCACCTGAGATCAGGAATTCAAGACCAGATTGGCTAAGGTGACAAAGCCCCATCTCTACTAAAAATACAAAATTTAGCCAGGGATGGTAATGTGCACCTGTAATCCCAGCTACTCAGGAGGCTGAGGCAGGAGAATCACTTGAACCTGGGAGGCGGAGGTTGCAGTGAGCCAAGATCATGCCACTACATTCCAGCCTGGGAAACAGAGAGAAACTCTGTCTCAAAAAAAAAAAAAGGAAGAATATCCAGTTTGCACAATGTGACCTTATCCCTAGGACACTCCTCCCACTCCGGTACTTCCCTCTGTGGCTTGGCAAATCACCATCACCATCTTAGACTTTTATTTAAGGCGGGGTTATCTGAGCCTCAGCACCATCTTGTTTTTTCAGTTCTTCCTTATATCCACACACCAGTAAACTTTCCTCTTTCTTTAACTATTTTGAGTTGGCTTTCTATCACTTGAAATTGGGTACTAATGCACCTTTTTATGTTAATATAGCGACCTGCCATTAAGGACCATAGAGAATGTCAGATAGCATCTGCTTTCTTTTTTTATTTTTTACTTCAAACTCTTTTTTTCTTTTAGTAAAGAGATGAGGCTGGCCCAACCTGTTGGTTCAGGCCTGTAATCTCAGCACTATGGGAAGCCGAGGTGGGCAGATCACCCGAGGTCAGGAGTAAGAGAACAGCCTGGCCAACATGGCGGATCCCTGTCTCTACTAAAAATACAAAAATTAGGGCAGGCTCGGTAGCACATGCCTGTAATCCCAGCGCTTTGGGAGGTCAAAGAGGGCGGATCACCTGAGGTCAGAAGTTCAAGACCAGCCTGGCCAACACGGTAAAACCCCATCTCTACTTAAAAGTACAAAACTTAGCCAGGCCGGGGGGCGGGCACCTTTAACACCAGCTATTCAGGAGGCTGAGGCAGGAGAATAGCTTGAACCTGGGAGCCATAGGTTGCAGTGAGCTGAGATCACACTACTGCACTCTAGCCTGGGTGATAAGAGTGAGACTAAGTCTCAAAAAAAAATGCAAAAATTAGCTGGGCATGGTGGTATGTGCCTGTAGTCCCAGCTACTTGGGAGACTAAAGCAGGAGAATTGCTTGAACCCAGGAGGTGGAGGTTGCAGTGAGCTGAGATCATGTCATTGCACTCCAGCCTGGGCGACAGTCTCAAAAAAAAAAAAAAAAGATGAGGCCTTGCTACATTGCCCAAGAGGGAGTGCAGTGGCTATTCACAGTACAGTCCCGCTATTGATCAGCACGGGAGTTTTGACCTTCTCCATTTCTTGCCTTTGCCAGTTCACCCCTCCTTAGGCAACCTGGTTGTCCCCCACTCCCGGGAGATCACCATACTGCTGTGGAACTCAGTGTGGACACCTGATTGACATAGCATACTCCAGGCCAGAACTCTTGACCTCAAGAAATGCTCCTGCCCCAGCCTGTAGTGTAGCTGAGACTACAGGATGTGCCACAGCACCAGACAGCGTTTGATTTTTGACATCTAATTGCTTCTCAAGGGACTTATAGTATTTTACATTTACATAGCTGATTTCCAGAGCATAATATAAAAAATGCACTTAAATAAGATTTAGCAAAGATTTTACACGAGAAAAAGCAGTGGTTAAAAAAATACCGGAATCAGACTGCCTGGGACCAAATACCGGCTGCCATATTTACTTGACTGGGTAATTTGTGGAAAATTATTTAACTTTCTTGTCCTCAGTTTACTCACTTTACTATAAAATATCCCCATTTTACTATAAAATGGGGACAAAAATAAGATGTGTATCAAAAGGTGAGAATTGAATGACATAATGAACACAGCATTGTTAGCATAGTTCTTAGCATCAAGTAAACATTCAATAATTAGTTTCTTCTAGGATATCATCTTCATCACCATGGATTAGGAAGAGTGTTGGACAACTGCCCTAAGACGATAATATGGGGCTCTAATGGAGGTGGGCAGCTTTTCAACGCATGGTTACAAAAGGCAGTTGGACATATGCAAAGAGATGAACAATTATCTGTCTACTTATTTATACAGCAAGAAGCACTAGGGACCCAAAGGGGAGATGCAAGCTAGGAAAGGGCAGCTCCCTAAAGCCAAGGAGTGGATGGAGGTTACAATAAAACAGCAACCAGCTATATCAACAACGAAAAAGACTTAAAAAAATTGTTTTGGCAGGGAATAAATCCTTAGGGAACTTGGTGGGTGTGTTTTTCTTTTATAGAGGAAGAGGAAGCCAAATTGGAGGGGTCCAGAAGACAGCTGTTCATACGGACATGTAGACAGCATTTGTCCCTGGGACTCTGCAGGACACCTCTGCCTGCTGGGTATCCGTAACAATGCAGCCTTTTAACAAGAAAGTCAGACTTCGAAAGCAAAGTCTGCAACACTGGCAGCAAATAAGAAATTTGTAGCTGGACACCAATTATCTAGAAAGTCAGAAATACATGTTTATAAAGATACTTGTCATTGTGTCATCTGCATCACACTGCTCACTATTATTGGAGCTTCCTTCAGCTTTTAACTAAGTTCTCCTAGTATTCATTCCCAGTGGAGACAAATATTCTACGATATTTTACACTTTCATTTCTCCAAGAGCTTCTTTTAGTCATGTTTGTCTCACGATCCCCACTTGTGTCATTTTATGACATACCTCCAGACCTGTTATCAAGAAGCCAGATTTGAGTTAAATAACCTGTAAACCTGGCATTGGCTTAGTGGCAAGGACAACATTCAAATTTTAGGAAGAAGATGTTACTAGTTAATAGGATCAGTTGCCTGAAAAGGCAATATTCTTTTATCAAAAAGCATCTTACAGGATCTCATTTAATCTTGAGAAGCAATACCTTGGATATGTGAAGGTCAGCAGACTGAAATTAAAATTGTGGCTCTAGAAATTGTTAGCTATTTGACCATTCAACAGGTCAATTACCTTTTCTGAGGCTCAGTTTCCCTCCTCTGTAAAATGTGTATAACTGCATCTTTTGCTAGAAGTAGTAGTCACTGGCTGGGCACAGTGGCTCATGCCTGTAATCCCAACACTTTGGGAGGCCTAGGTAGGCAGATTGCCAGAGCTCAGGAGTTCGAGGCCACCCTAGGCAACATGGTGAAACCCCATCTCTACTAAAATACAAAAAATTAGTCACTCGTGGTGGTAGGCACCACTGGTCCCAGCTACCTAGGAGGCTGAGGCATGAGAATCGCTTGAACCCGGGAGGCAGAAGTTGCAGTGAGCCGAGATTGCACCATTGCATTCCAGCCTGAGCGACAAAGCAAGACTGTCTCAAAAAAAAAAAAAAAAAAGTAGTAGTCACAGTCGTTACTACCTGTAATGACAGCGATAATAACAGTTACCATGTATTGAATCTTCAAATCGTACTTTACACCCATTGTCTCACTTACTCTGCTTAAATCTCCAACTCCACTTTCACCATGGTGGAGTTGGAGGTTTAAGTAGAATATGGGAGATGAACGACTGCACCATGGCCACTGGAGATGGCTAGAGAATCATGCCGACCCATCTCATTTCAACTCCTGCCCACGGTCACTAAGGGGCCTTTAGAATTGCCAGGCAATCACACTCCCTACCCTAAACTCTTCACTCTCCCACTGAGCAGCCCCCCATCCTTTTAGAGCTCAGCTGCATTTCCCACTATCTATAATGCCCAGTCCCGTCTTTCCCCACTTTTAAATTCCTGGTCTTTCTTCGGGACCCAAGTCAAACATCTCCTCCCCCAGGAAGCCGTCTATGATTGCTCCAGAACTCACCAACCACCTGCTCCCTTGTGGCCCCGACGCGCTCTGTAATACAATCTCTGCTGCAACTGTTGTTGATTTTATAGCATGTTTTTCCTATTAAATAAGAAACCCATGCTTCTTCTCAGTTTATTTTGTTTTTCCACTCCCCCACAGTGTCTGAAACTTGACAAATATTTGTTGATTTTGACGATAATATAGTTTTGTCACAGAAGTATGTTTTCTATGTTCCAGGCATTATGCTAAGCATGTTTCATATGCTAAGCTCCAAATGGTATAAAAGTCCCAAGGTGGCAGAAAGTAGTATAACCTGCTAAGTATAAACAGTTCTGAGTCACAAGCAACAAAAGCTGCCTCTGGCAAGTCAAATAAAGGCAAGTCAATCAGAGGTATAGCACAGCAGGGAGAATGGGGATCACAGAATCCACGGGAACTTGGAGAGCAGGGCTTGGAAAACGGGAACTAAGAGAGTCACAGATGCGATGCAACAGAATCCACGGCCAAGGTCACCCACCAAAAACAGTCTAGCTGAAGCAGACTGCAGCACCCATAGCTGTCTGACCTTCAAATGTTCGCTGCATCTTTGTTTCACCAGCTCAAGGCTCAAAGCCTGGAGAACCAGTAACTGATTGGCTGAGCTTATATTGTGTGCCCCAGGTGGGCGGTGGAGAAGCCTTGACCTTCCCTTCTCTTCCACAGTAGGAGCTGGGAGTAAGAAAGAGGAAAACAAAGTTTCACCCATGGCGAATCCTCCCCTAGACGGAGAAGGGAGTGCTGAGGGAGGAGGATGGTGCTGGCCAGCAAGCAAGATGGCACCCGTCTTCCACAGGTGGACGGAAGGGAAGAGCTCCACGAAGTGGGTGAGGTGCCAGCAGTCATTGCAGGATAAGTCTAGTTTTTAAAGGCACAACAAAACAGAAAAAGTTGCAGGGAATCACTTTGGCAGGGGCATAGAGACAACACAGGAAATGTTTGAATGGGGCAGAGTTACAGGCAGGCTGTATGGGATGCAAACCTGATGGGCCCCCACCCTGGGGCTGTTGGGCTCTCCTAGCTGGTTTCTTCCTGGCTGTTGGTGGAGTTTCTCCTCCTCCCCACACTTCTGGGCTTAGGTGAAACACCACACCACACAGTGTATAATCTGGTAACCTAAGTAGCAACTGAATGGGATAGATGATGAAACCCAGAAGTGGGGGGCAGTTTACTCTCCATGGGATGAATTTTGGCCAATGAAAAATATAAGAGGGAGAGAGCCAGACTGAGGCGCTCCTCCTGTTTCTCTCTACTCTGCACCTCTGCCAGGCCCAGTTTCTCCTAGCAGCCCATCTGGACAAGTCCAGGGTGCAGACATGCCTGCCAAGCCCGTGCTGGTGCAAGCAGCACCAGGCAGTCACACATCACTCTAGGTTGCTCCCCATCTTTCCTCCTTCACTCTTCATTTTCCTCTTTGTTGCTATGGATTTGCATATCTCAAATAAAGCATAAAGCATCAGCATTTTGATCTTTGCTTCAGGATTTGTCTATGGAGCTACTGTATTAAGAAAGGACCCTCTGGCCGGGCGCAGTGGCTCACGCCTGTAATTCCAACACTTTGGGAGGCCAAGGTGGGTGGATCATGAGGTCAGGAGTTCGAGACCAGCCTAGCCAACATGGCAAAACCCCGTCTGTACTAAAAATACAAAAATTAGCTGGGTGTGGTGGTGCGTGCCTGTAGTCCCAGCTACTCAGGAGGCTGAGGCAGAAGAATCACTTGAACCTGGGAGGTGGAGGTTGCAGTGAGATGAGATTGTGCCATTGCACTCCAGCCTGGGCAATAGAGTAAGACTCTGTCTTGAAAGAAAGAAGGAAAGAAGGAAAGAAGGAAAGAAACAAAGGAAAGAGAAAGGAGGGAGGGAGGGAAGAAGGAAGAAAGAAGGAAGGAAGGAAGGAAGGAAGGAAGGAAGGAAGGAAGGAAGCTTTGCCCAGCCTGGCCAAGATGGTGAAATCCCATTTCTACTAAAAATACAAAAAAATTAGCCAGGAATGGTGGCACATGCCTATAGTCCCAGCTATTTGGGAGACTGAGGCAAGAGAATTGCTTGAACCTGGGAGGTGGAGGTTGCAGTGAGCCAAGATTGTGCCACTGCACTCCAGCCTGGGCGATAGAGTGAGACTCTATTTAAAAAAAAAAAAGAAAGGACCCTTTGCATGGAGCAATTAGTGAGAGGTGGGACATATGTTTGAATCCTGCAGGTAAATCACATGCGTAGGAAGAAACTGGGGTGAGGAATTTGAGCTTGAAGCAGAGGTAATGTAAAATCATTATCAATTTTTTATTTTTTTGAGATGGAGTCTCACTCTATCACCCAGACCGAAGTGCAGTGGTATGACCTTGGCTCTGCCTCCCAAGTTCAAGCGATTCTCCTGCCTCAACCTCCCAGGTAGCTGGGATTACAGATGTGTGCCACCACGCCCAGCTAATTTTTGTATTTTTAGTAGACACAGGGTTTCACCATGTTGGTCAGGTTGGTCTCAAACTCCTGACCTCCAGTGATCCTTCAGCCTCGGCCTCCCAAAATGCTGAGATTACGGGTATGAGCCACCATGTCCAGCCTATTATCAATTCTTAAGCACAAGAACAAGACAAAAATCTTTTTTTTATTTTTTTAAGAAAAGGAAAATCTATCTGCTAGCAGTAAGCAGAAAGAGTGGAATGAAGAGAAATGGAAGTGGCCATGTGGGTGGAGGTGGGAGACGTAGAAGAGGAATGTGGCAGTGGGAATGAGGAAGTGGGAAGAAGATGAGATTTCAAAAGAAGAAACATGACTTAGTGACTAATTGGATGCAGATGATCAAGGAAATTGTGGACTTAAAATTTTCTTTCTGAGAATGAAAAAACAATGGCTGGATGGAAGGTGAACCAATGGGAGAGGAAATCGTGAGCTCACTTTGATTGTTGTCATTTTGATGTTACCAGATAGTCAAATGGCAGTGTTAGAAAAACAGCTGGAAATTCAAGACAGATGGAGGTTGTGACTGAGGCCAGAGGATCCAGTCTTCTCTGCGTGATCTCAAAGTCACTGATGTGCAGGAGCTGACCAAGTTGAGACTGTACAGAGAAGGGTCATGGAGAAGTGAAGTGAAAGCAAGACAAGATAAGAGGGCTCCTGGCAGATGGTGGGAGCCTTCCCCGAAAAGGTGTTCCATGATTGACCCATTGAAGGTGAGAGCTGGAGTAGGGACATTTGAAGAAGGAGAAAGGAGGAAAGAATGGTCATCATGAGGACATCAGAAAGTTACAGAGAAGATAAGTGACAAGTCCTTTGCTGAGCCACTACTGTGCCAACTGCTTAATCCTCATATGCAAGATAAATAAGATTCCCATTTTTTTTTTAGATGGAGTTTTGCTCTTGTTGCCCAGGCTGGAGTACAATGGCACGATCTTGGCTCACTGCAGCCTCCGACTCCCAGGTACAAGTGATCCTCCTGTCTCAGCCTTCCAAGTAGCTCGGATTACAGGCAGGCGCCACCATGCCCAGCTATTTTTTTTTTTAATTTAGTAGAGACACAGTTTCACCATGTTATTCAGGCTGGTCACAAACTTCTGACCTCAGGTGATCCACCTGCCTTGGCCTCCCAAAGTGCTGGGATTACAGGCATGGCATGTGCCACCATGCCCGACCATACGATTCCTGTTTTGTGGGTAAAACAATAGAGGTTCACAGAGACTGGCTAACCTGCTTACGTTTGTAGAGCTAAAAAGTGTACTTTCATTTTGCTGTGTTTCATAAACCAACCCCAAACTTAATGGTTTAGGGCAACAATCATTTATTTTCCTCAAGTTGATTCTGTGAGTTGTCAGCTAGGCAGGCTCAGTTGAATGCTTTTTCTGCTGACCTTCCTGGGCTCCTTCATGCATCTGTAGTCAACTCCAGGCTAAGGGATGAGTGATTTAGGGGGAGCCATAGCCAGGATGCATGGAGCTAAAACATAGGAGGAGTTCTCCATTGTCAAAGGAAGTTGATAGATCAAAAATTACAAATTAAAAACAAAATTACAATTAGAACAAAATATCCAAAATGTGAAGAATGGGGAGTAAGTCTTTAGAGGGTGGTAGAGAGCAGCTGCTGACAGCACATCATAATGACAATAATTATTAGAGCCAGCAGCTCCCTAGCACCTGTAATGTGCCAGAGACTGGGCTCAGCCTTTTGTGCATTGTCTCACTGAATCCCGGTGGCAGCCCTAGGAGATAAGGTATGCTGATTCGCATTGCTTTTCAATGAGGAAACAGGCAGGTAATGCCTTAAGTAGCTTAATCAAGATGAATCCAGGCAGAGGGGTGTGGAGTTTGGAATTTGCAAGAAAGGTTTGATTTAGTGATTTTGCTGATACGAAGAAGGAAAGTTCTAAAGGTAAGTTGGGCAGGAACTGTGAGTCTAAGATGCTAAAGGTCATAAACATGGATACTGATGTCTCTAAGAATAATGATGGATAATAAGGTGTAAAATGAAAAACAGGATGCAAACTAAGTCCTGAAATATCCAGTGAAATACAGGACATGAAATTGTTGCACAATACTGCAAAAACAGAAAAATTAAAGTGCAGCCCTGGAGAGGACATAACATGGGGATATGCTAGGTTATACTGCAGAAACAGACACATCCCAAAACTCTGAAGCATAAAACCACAGAGATCTCTTTCTCCATTATTGTGGGTTAGCAATGGGCTCTGTTCACTCTTGTAACTCAGGGATCCAAGCTGATGGAAGCTTCGTTTTAACACAAGTCTTCCAACTGAGGCAAGCAAAGAAGTCAGTCACACACTGGCTGTTAAAGTTTCTGTTTATATTCCATAGGCCACGGCAAGTCACCTGGTCATACCTAACCTCAAGAAACCATGAGAGAAGTGGAGAAGAACCAGAAATATTAGGAAAATAGTGCTAATGAGGACCACAGAGAAATTCTTGTATTCTATGCTAGGACATTGTCGGGAAACAGATGAGAGCTAGAACTCAGGTCTAGGAATTCCAGGTGAGAATGGAGAGGAAGAAATGGAGTGGGGCACTGTGGCTCACGCTTGTAATCCCAGTACTTTGGGAGGCCGAGGCAGGCAGATCACCTGAGGTCAGGAGTTCGAGACCAGCCTGGCCAATATAGTGAAACCCAGTCTCTACTGAAAACACAAAAAATTAGCTGGGTGTAGCGATGTGTGCCTGTGATCCCAGCTGCTTGGGAGGCTGAGGCAGGAGAATTGCTTGAACCAAGGAGGGAGGTGGAGGTTGCAGTGAGCTGAGATTGCACCACTGCACTCCAGCCTGGGCAACAGAGCAAGACTCCGTCTCAGATTAAAAAAAAAAAAAGAAGAAATGGAGCTCAAGAGAGATGGGGATGGGCAAGATCAAGCCATGCCAGCATCCAAAGCACAATCAGGACCGCTCTCCACAAGGTGGCTTGTTCAGATGGAGTTCACGGCAAACAAGGAAGCTTATTATTGGAGCAGCTTGGGGGTTCTCTTGAAGACCCCAATTCAGGAAATTCTAATCCATGCTAGAATGGGGAAGTTTTTTTCATTCTGCTCCAGACATTCTCCAAGTGTGTCCTGAGACAATGCATTACCAAGTCCAGATGTGGAATGAGAACTTCACTAGGGGCAAGAAGGGTCTTAAGAAATAAGTGAGTCTAGAGTCATATTAGCCAGAGGGCCCAGGTCTCTAGAACTGAGCCTTTGCTGGAGGCTCTGATGGAGACCGTTTACAAAAGCAAATACTTCAGCTGTGTCTACACTACACTCATCATTATAATTCTGCGGTAGGTTTAGCTTTTATGTTTCCTGACAGCTAAGGACTTCAAGGTTTTCATTTTCTAATAAAAGAAAACACGGACATTTATCTGCAGAGACAAACATTGAAGCATAAATAATTTCAAGAGTGAATGTATTTGTGGATTATCAGCAAAATGGATGATACTTTAAGTTACAGGTTTCCAAGACACAGTATAATTCAAACAGATTCTCATATTAACCTTCTTTAGAGCCCAGGTCACAGCTTTACATCTTTATTAACTCATGAAGGGCTTTTACAAAGAGAAGAGACTGAGATAACAAGGCCAGCCTTGTTTGTTTTTTGATTACCTACATTCCTAAGGTATCTAGGACCTAAAGAATCTGAAAGAACGCAACCAATTATTTTTCTATTAGATTGGCTTCCTTAAATATCAGATGTTTCAAGTGAGCTGATACCAGGTCTTAGTTAATCTGTGCCTGAATTCCTTAAGCACCAATAATGCATCACTAGTAGCAGAACAGAAGTTATGCATAGCTTTATAACTCATGCATAAAATACTAGGGAGAAGCTGGGACCAGCCTAGGCCCATTGTAACGAGATCCATCGGGGTAAGGCAGACTTCTTACATTTCAGTACAGACGTTAGAGAAGGAAGCAAAACATATGTAGTGGAGAAAAATAAACATTTCAAGAGCTCAGCAGCATATGCCTTTCCTCTCTGAGTGAGGCCAAAAATGACCTCCCTTCAAAGCCAGAAGGACAAGCTAAGCAGCCAAGGATGGAAAATAAAATGACCCATATGGAGCGAAGGAAAAGAGGAGTTAAAAGAAGGTCACATACCACATGTGTTGGTCACAGTGTCACAGCTTGTTCCGGGGGAGCTTAATCTACTGTTCTTTGGTTGCCTGCTCATTGAGCTGGAGGTTTTGTTTGATGTGTGACTTCTAATTGAATGGCGATTTTTCATTAACATTCTGCACAGTTTTGTTCAGTAGTTAATTACTATTCATGAAAGGTTGGATTTTAATTATGAGATGAAGAGTCTATCATTTCAATGAGGGCATTTGTGTTCTCCAAAGCTTGCATGTAGATGACCCAGGGCAGAAGACACTGCTGGTTGTAAAGCTATCTTCCTTCCAGGTTGATGACAGGCTGTTTTGAGGGAAGATGAGCTCTTTCTCGCCCCAGGGAATGAATCTTGATAAACTGAAGCTGGTCAAGGTAATTCTATTCTGTTTGCCAGTGATTGGCTCAGATACAAGCTCCTTTTCCTAATCAACATTATTGAGGTATATTTTATGGATAAGAAAATCGAGCAATTTTAAGTTTATAATTTGGTAAGATTGACAAATGTAAGCAGTTACAGCCACGCCCATATTCATGATAGAAAACATTTTCTTCACCCTCGAAAAGTTTCCTACTGTCTTTTCTAGTCAGTTCCCAGCCAATGCTTTCTGGAAACCACTGTCTTGCTTTATGTCACTAGAAGCTAGCCCTTTCAAATTTTTCACATACATGGAATTATAGGTGCCTTCGTGGGCCCTGGCTCACTTGCCATCCTGCGGGACGCCTTGGTGATGGGAAATCCAGTTCTCAAAATTGACTCCAGAAGAGATAACTTAACAGAATAATAACAATGGAAGCAACTGGGAACATTATCAAAGAGCTATCATCCTGCAAAACACCAGGCTCAGATGGTGTTACATGTTTTAAAAAGTCCTTCATGAAAAAGAAAGATCTTAAGCAACATGATGGATTCAGAAGCTCATGAAAAGAGGCCACCAATACTAACATCTTCAAAACAAAATATATCACCTCATATTACAAATGTTGGTGAAATGAAGCATTACTTGTGTGGCGGCTGTGCAGCCTTCGACAAGTACCAATCATATTTCCCGTTCTGAAGGTCCCTCTCAAAAACAGCTGCATGCGAAACCCGATGAGAAGGGATGGATTTCGAAACTTGTATCCTGGAATCCTTCCCCCATTGATGCAGAAGACAATTACACGGCCAGGCACAGTGGCTCATGCCTGTAATCCCAGCACTTGGGGAGGCCCAGGCTGGCAGATTACGAGATCAAGAGATTGAGACCCTCTTGGCCAACATGGTGAAACTCTGCTTCTACTAAAAATACAAAAATTAACTAGACATGGTGGCGGGAGCCTGTAGTCCCACCTACTTGGGAGGCTGAGGCAGGAGAATCACTTTAACCTAGAAAGCGAAGGTTGCATGAGCCCATATTGCGCCAACACGCAATCCAGCCTGGTGACAGAGCGAGACTCCACCTCAAAATACAAAGAAGGCAACTACACTTGCACTTATGTCTGGTCTGTATGAGAGTTTTTTTTTTTTTAAAGATGGGGTTTCAGCATGATGGCCAGGCTGGTCTTGAACTCTTGACCTCAGGTGATCCACCTACCTCGGCCTCCCAAAGTGCTAGGATTACAGGCGTAAGCCACTGCGCCCAGCCAGTCTGTATGAGAATTTATCCTGCCTTCTCCACAAACACTTCAGTGCTCCAGAGTTTGCAAACCGTGGCGTAGCAGCAGTGCTTGCAGGGACAACAGAAGCAATTTTCAGTCTGCTGGAAAGAGTTTAGACGTTGCTTCAAGACCACAAGCATCCTGACAAATGTACCAGCACTTATCAGGCTTTCTTTTTCTTTTTCTTTTTCTTTTTTTTTTTTTTTTTTTGAGACAGAGTCTTGCTCTGTTGCAAGGCGCCAGGCTGGAGTGCAGTGGCTTACTGCAACCTCTGCCTCCCGGGTTCAAGCAATTCTTCTGCCTCAGCCTCCCAAGTAGCTGGGACTACAGGCACAAGCCACCATGCCCAGCTAATTTTTGCATTTTAGTAGAGATGGGGTTTCACTATGTTGGCCAGGATGGTCTTGATCTCTTGACCTTGTGATCCACCCACCTAGGCCTCCCAAAGTGCTGAGATTACAGGCATGAGCCACCACCTCCGGTATTTATCAGGCTTTCAAGACACTGAAATGTCATGGAACTGGAGAAAGTTATTGAGGCTTGGTGTCCATTCTTTCTGGAATGGACTCAGCAGTATCTTTTTTTTCGGCCTTAAGGTCCCATTAAGGAGCATCTGCCTACCACAACGACTCCTAGTGCTCATTTGGTCAATGGTTTTCTCTGTAGAGATCTGTTGGGTGCCACATTGGGATTCTTGCTTTTTTCCAATTCATGTTGTAAAAACTCACATACAGTCTCAGATTGGTGGGGAATTTCAGTCTTCCCCAATGTTTTCCAAAAAATCTGGCTGGAACTGGGCAGAAAACTGATAAATCTTTTCAGAGGTGCCTATCTGAATTACCATCTGTCCCTTATCCCTTGGGTCATAATTGATGCAACCTATGAGTTCTCGTTAAAGGTTATATAAAAAAAAATCAGTTTAGTGCCATTTATCAACTGAAAAGACCTTCTAAGAAGAATGCAGTTTGGCCTCTTTCTTAATTGGCCAAATATAAGTTGGTGTCATAACTCCAGGCCACAGTGAGCTATGGGCAAAGCTGTTTTCTTTAAGCATCAATAAAACAAAATAAAAGGTTCTAATAGGAAAAAAAAAAATCAGTCAATGGAATTATACAGTGTTTGTCTTTATCTTCTTCTCTTTCACTTTACGTAATGCTGTTGAGATTCATCCATTCTGATGTGTGAGTCAGCAGTCCATAGCTGAGAAGCTTTCCATTGTATAAGTATACCTCAATTGATTTATCAATTTAGATGACCCATCATTTTTGGCTCTTATGCATAAACCTGTTATGAACATCAAATGCAAATCTTTGCATGGAGCTGGATTTCTGAATTGCACTGTAAGTATATATGAACTGGGTGATGTAGTGTTTGTCAGGTTTCTCCACTGCGAAGTTACTCTTTCTTTTTTGCCCTTTTCCTCACTGTACTCTTTGGATGGAAGTCACTGCTATGGTTTCAATATTTGTGTCCCCTCCAAAATTCATGTTGAAATTTAATCCCCATATTGGTATTAAGATGTGGGGCTTTTGGGAGGTGATTAAGTTCTGAGGACTCTGCCCTCATGAATGGATTAGGGCTCTTATTAAAAAGGCTTGTGAGGCCAGGCATGGTGACTCAATGTCTGCAATCCCAGCACTTTGAGAGGCCGACGAGGGGGAATCACCTGAAGCCAGGTGTTTGAGACCAGCCTGGCCAACACGATGAAACCCTGTCTCTACCAAAAATACAAAAATTAGCCGGCCATGGTGGCACACACCTTTAGTCCCAGCTACTCGAGAGGCTGAGGTAGGAGAATCACTTGAAACTGAGACGCGGAGGTTGCAGTGAGCCATGATTGTGCCACTGTATTCCAGCCTGGGCAACACAGTAAGACTCCATCTCCAAAAAAAAAAAAAAAGTTGGAAAGGAAAAATGAAATAAAACAAAATGTAGATTCTGGTCTGGAAGGTCTGGGGTGGGGCTGAGACTGGGCATTTCTCACAAGCTCCTGGGGCTGCTGCTGGTCTGAGAAACGTACTTGCAGGAACAAGGAACCAAGCCACAGTCGTCCTCCCAGCCTTGACCGCACACTGCAGCGAAGGACTGTAACTGGGCCATCCCAAAGGCTAAGTACATCAGACTCCCTGGGCTGGGGCCTGGGCTTTGACTTTTTTTTTTTTTTTTTTGAGATGGAGTTTTGCTCTTGTTGCCCAGGCTTGAGTGCAATGGTATGACCTTGGCTCACTGCAACCTCTGCCTGCTGGGTTCAAGTGATGCTCCTGATTCGCCCTCCTGAGTAGCTGGGATTGCAGGTGCCTGCCACCATGCCCAGCTAATTTTTGTGCTTTTAGTAGAAACGTGGTTTCACCATGTTTGCCAGGCTGGTCTTGAACTCCTGACCTCAGGTGATCTGCCTGCCTTGACCTCCCAAAGCGCTGGGATCACAGGCGTGAGCCACCATGCCCAGCGCTACAGTTTTTTAAAAGCTCTCAGAAGATTCTAAAGTGCTGCCAAGATTGGGAAGAGCCGCGAGTCACCCAGGAAGCCCCCAAAGCCCACAGAGGCTCGGGCACCTCGGGGCAGATGAGGACATGGCCTTTGTGGTGTCACCTAGTTCCCAGATGAATCCCTGTGCTCTCCCTGCCGCCACAGCGTTTGAGGGCCACTCTAGAGCAGTGGTTCTGAAACTTGAACTTACATCAGAATCCTCTGGAGGGCCCCTGAAAACACAGATTGCCAGACCCTGCCCCACAGCGTCAGCAGGTCTGAGCTGGGCCCAGAAATGTGCTCTGCTAACAAAATCTTCGATGCTGCCGATGCCGCTGGCCCTGAGACCACACTTTGGGAACAGCTGCTCTGGGTTGCTGCTTGAATCAGTGCCCAAAGAGACTGTTTAAAATATTCATGAGGCCAGGCTCGGTGGCTCATGCCTGTAATCTCAGCCCTTTGGGAGGCCGAGGGGGGCAGATCACAAGGTTAGGAGTTTGAGACCAACCAGCCCAGCATGGTGAAACTCCATCTCTAGTAAAAATACAAAAATTAGCCAGACATGATGGTGTGCACCTGTAGTCTCAGCCACTCGGGAGGCTGAGGCAGGAGAATTGCTTGCATCCGGAAGGAGAAGGTTGCAGTGAGCCAAGATTTCGCCTTTGCACTCCAGCTTGGGCAACAGAGCGAGACTCTGTCTCAAAAAAAAGAAGAAATTCACTGACGTGTTTTTGAATGTTAAAAAATGAGAAATCATCCATTCGGCCATTGTTATGGGTTGAATGGTATCCCCCAAAAAAGATGTGGAAGTCCTAAGCAAAGCACCTGTGAATGTGATCTCATTTGAAAATAGGGAGGGGGGCACAGTGGCTCACACTTGTAATCCTAGCACTTTGGGAGGCAGAGGCAGGCAGATCACCTGAGGTCAGGAGTTTGAGAAATGAACAGTGCTATGTGGTGGAACCCCATCTCTCTTTAAAAAAAAATACAAAAAATTAGCCCGACGTGGTGGTGCATGCCTGTAATCCCATTTACACAGGAGGCTAAGGCAGGAGAATTGTTGCAACCCAGGAGGTGGAGGCTGCAGTGAGCTGAGATCCCGCCACTGCAGTCCAGCCTGGGCGACAGAGGGAGATTCCATCTCAAAAAAAAAAAACAAACAAAAAAAACTAGCCAGGTGTGGTGGTGTGTGCCTGTAATTCCAGCTACTCAGAAGGCTGAGGCACAAGAATCACTAGAGCCTGGGAGGCAGAGATTGCAGTGAGCCAAAATTGCACCACCACACTCTAGTCTGGGCGACAGTGAAATTGTGTCTCAAAAAACAAAGAACTAGAGTCTTTGCAGGTGATCAAGTTAAGATGAGTCATTAGGGTGGGCCCTAATTCAATACACCTGGTGTCCTCATAAAAAGGAGAACATTTTGGCCGGGCACGGTGGCTCACGCCTATAATCCCAGCACTTTGTGAGGCCGAGGTGGCTGGATCACTTGAGACCAGGAGTTCGAGACCAGCTTGGCCAACATGGTGAAACCCTGTCTCTTTAATTAAAAAAAAACAGAAACGGAGAAAATCTGGACACAGACAGAAACGCATAGAGGGAAATGACAGGCTAGGGGGGACGCCATTTCCAAGCCAAGGAATGACTGAGGCTATCTACTGGAAGCCAGGGGGAGGGGTAAAACAGATCCTCTCTCACTGCCTGCAGGAGGAACCAAGCCTGCCAACACCTGACTGCAGGCTTCAGCCTCCAGAACCGCGAGGCAGTGCATTGCTGCTGCTCAGGCCACCCAGCGTGTGTGGCAGTCCATTACGGTTGCCCTGGGAAACCAACACAGGCATCTCCCGATGAATAGCTCGTTAATTACGGCACAACCCACCCCATGGAATACTCTAGGAGAGTGGAGGTGACCTACAGAGGCAAGTTGCAGGGTGACCCAGACAGGATGATGTCACTTACATAATGCTCTATCTGGTTACTGCAAACATGAATATTAACAATATAAAAACAGGCATGGGAAGAGAAACACGAGGTTTTATCCGTACAGCAGGGACACATCCCTGGGTGGAGAAAACCTGGACGCAAAAGAACCCCCTGAAGTCAGCTGTATTCTATAATGTTGTGCTTCTTGGAAAGGATTGAAAAGAATCAGAATCCATTTGATTAACAGACATCATTTGAGTGCTTACTGAGTTGGGGCAGGACTGAGCCACATGCACAATTGCACCCAAGAATCCAGGATTTCGCTCTGTTGTCCAGGCTGGAGTGTTGTGATGTGATCACGGCTCACTGCCGCCTTAAACCCCCCCGCCTCCACTTCCCTGTCTCCCCACATGCCCCCCACTCCTGGCCCAAGTAACTAGACTCCTCAAACAATCCTCCTGCCTGGGTCTCCCAAAATGCTGAGAATACAGGCACGAGCAGCTGCACCCGGCCAGCAAATGCTTCTCAGTTGAAGATTCCTCTTTGGGAATACACCACTGCCTTCTCCTTTCCAGACATTCAAAGTGTTTCTCCACATGTAAGGTGAGTTTCAGAAAGCAGCAGTCTACTCATGTTTGCAAGCGCGCGCACACACACACACACACACTCTCTCTCTCTTTCTCTCTCTTCAAAGAGAACAACACAACATAGCAATTTTCTTTCCTTACTTTTTTTTTTTTTTTGAGATGGAGTCTCACTCGTTCTTTGCCCAGGCTGGAATGCAGTGGCATAATCTCAGCTCACTGCAACCTCTGCCTCCCAGGTTCAAGTGATCCTCCTGACTCAGCCCCCTTAGCATCTGGGATCACAGGCATGCACCACCATGCCCGGCTAAGTTTTTGTATTTTTAGTAGAGACAGGGTTTCGCCATGTTGGCCAGGTTGGTCTTGAACTCCTGACCTCAGGTGATCCACCCTCCTCGGCCTCCCAAAGTGCTGGGATTACAGGCATGAGCCACCATGCCTGGCCCCTTACTTACTTCTTCTCCATAAAGAAGCAGACAATTCAGATCCCTTTTTCACCTCGTGGTAATAGAAAACAACAAAAATACACCAAAGAAAGAAGCTGACAGCAAGACAACCAAGCCGTTTCCACTGAACGAGACATGCAAATCCTGGAACCTGTAGAACCACGAAGGCCCACGAGAAAAATGCAAAGAACAAATAAATTCATGGAAAAACATTCAACAAGCGTGGCCAGGAGCCCCACTCCCACAAACACCAGGAGAAACAGGGTGGGGCTGCTTCTAGGGAGCTGGGATGGGTTCTGGGGGTCCCCGCCTGAGCTGGCTGACACAGAAAGCCAAGAAAGACGGAAGCCCTGGAGAAGCCGCACTTGCTCTGTAGAGCAAGTCACAGTCAGAGGCCAGGTGCCTGGGGTGTGGTATGAAACAAGGCAGAAGGATGGTGGCCAGGGGTTCCCCCGTGACGTTCTCAGACACAGACCATTTGTGAGTGCCCAGCAATGACGTAGTTGACTAACAGTGAAACTGAGATTCAAGCACCCTTTTATTCTATTTGTAGTATTTTTTCTTTCTTTCTTTCTTTCTTTCTTTCTTTCTTTCTTTCTTTCTTTCTTTCTTTCTCTCTCTCTCTCTCTCCTTCCTTCCTTCCTTCCTTCCTTCCTTCTTTCTTTCTTTTTCTTTCTTCTTTCTTTTTTTTGAGACAGTATCCCTCTGTCGCCCAGGCTGGAATTCGATGGCGTGATCTTGGCTCACTGCAACTTCTGCTGGGTTCAGACGATTCTCTTGCCTCAGCCTCTTGAGTAGCTGGGGCTACAGGTATGCACCACAACGCCCAGCTACTTTTTTTGTATTTGTAGTAGAGACAGGGTTTCATCGTGTTGCCCAGGCTGGTCTCAAACTCCTGAGCTCAAGCAATTTGCCCACTTGGCCTTCCAAGTTTATAAGCAATTTTTGAATGATAATACCTAAGGCTAGGAAGATGCAGTGGAACTGGATGATGAAAGTTTACATGCACGCAGGAGCCGAACCATCCTTTAATTCACTCAGCATCTGTTTAGTGAGCACCTACTATGTGCCAGTCCAATGCTAAGCACGGGGGAGCTGTGTGATGAAGGATGCACATGGAGTCTGTGTGTGGAGGGTCCAGGTCCCTTGTATATGGCAGCCTTTGATTTGCCACTTGCGTTTAGCAGCAGTGGATACCAAGTGGGGGTCCGATGGTCCATGCAGCTGCCTTTTATTCAATCCAGTCAGCTCGTCTTCCACTCACGGCAAGTCTCTGGGGAAAGACAGCATTATCTGCCTTTTATAGGCAGACCAGCTTGTTCTGATTTCTAGGTCTTTCCTGGTTTTAGCACAGAAAATCCCACATCCTGGGGACCCCCTTAATCCTGAGAAAATAGGGATGGTTATTCACTCTGCATTTTCCAGATGAGGAAACAAGATCAGAGAGGTAAAGGGATTGGAACAAGGCTAATTTGCCGAGCAAGGGTTGAAATCCAGGCCATGGAGTTCTGTAGGGGCCCAGGAGGGGAAGACAGACAAATCAAAGACCACGCAGCCACCTCAAGGAAGACCCCAATGTGTTATTTTTGGCGAAAGTAGGTGACGCTCATTGCTGGTCAGGGATGGTGACTGAGGCAGAACCAGGTGGCCCCTGTGTCAGTATCAAGCTGACCGTCTCCTTGGAAAAGCAATTTGGCAACTTGTAGTTAATGACGTGAAATTGTTCATACTCTTAGACTGAGGAAGAGTATGCCTGGACATACTAGGAGATGCGAATGAAATTATCCTTTTCTTTCTTGTTAAAAATGTATTAGAGGTCGGGCGCAATGGCTCACACCTGTAATCCCAGCACTTTCGGAGGCCAAGGCATTTGGATCGCTTGAGGTCAGGAGTTCGAGACCAGCCTAGCCAACATGGTAAAACCCTGTCTCCACCAAAAATATTAAAACAATGGCCAGGTTTGGTGGTGTGCACCTATAATCCCAGCTGCTCCAGAGGCTGAGGTGGGAGGGTCACCTGAGCCTTGGAGGTAGAGACTGCCTTGCACTGAGCCGAGATGGTACCACTGCACTCCAGCCTACGCAGCAGAGCAAGGCTCTGTCTCAAAAGAAAAAAAAAGCTATTAGAAAGAAAATGTTCTCTGTAGCACTATCTGGAAGAGAAAAGAAATGTAATAGTCCATGTAGGTCAATGGTTCCGTGCAGCGTCAGCCCTCTGCCTACATGCTCACACAGCTGTGAAAATGTCACTTTGATGACTACGTAGCCACACAGAGCACTCCTAGGATAGAAGCAGTATCTTATGGAACAAAATAAGAATGTGTGCCTTGGGTACCTGCAACTTGGCAAAATGCTTGTGATTGAGGGCAAGGCTGGAACGGATTTTGCTGAATGGGAGGTGTTGTGGGAATAAAGGAAGGTTTTTAGAAGTTGTAGGTAGTGGCTTGGCCCAGTGGCTCATATCTCTCAGTGCTTTGGGAGGCTGAGGCAGGAGGACTGCTGGAACGTAGAAGTTCGAGACCAGCCTGAGCAATATAGACCTCACCTCTACACAAAAACTGTAAAATTAGCCGGTGTGGTGGCGCACACCTGTGGTCACAGCTACACTCTGGAGGCTGAGGCAGGAGGATTGCAGCGAGCTGTGACCGTGCCACAGCACTCCAGCCTGGAGAGACCACCAGTCACAAAAATAAATGAATAAAAATTAAAAAACAAAAGTAGTTTTACATCCCATTATACTTTCTTTTTAAAAGCGTGGAAGGAGCTGTGTGGTGGCTCATGCCTGTAATCCCAGCACTTTGGGAAGCCGAGGTGGGCTGATCACTTGAGGTTAGGAGTTCTAAACCAGCCTGACCAACATGGTGAAACACCGTCTCTACTAAAAATACAAAACAATTAGCCGGGCATGGTGGGCAACAGAGCAAGACTCCGTCTTAAAAACAAACAAAAAAAACATGGAAGGAAAGCTAGGAATTCTAGGCTTGTGCATGTGGACAAAGATTTCACTGCAAAATGGTCTTGACTGCACTGGTGTAAATAGTAAATGATTGGAAGCAACCTGAATTCCATCAAGAGAAGAATGTTTGTTTAAATAAAAAACTGATTCTTCCATACAATGAGTGCTGTTAAAAAGAATGGGGCCAGGCACAGTGACTCACACCTGTAATCCCAGCACTTTGGGAGGCTCGGGCAGGTGGATCATCTGAGGTCAAGAGTTCAAGAACAGCTTGGCCAACATGGTGAAACTCCATTTCTATCAAAAATACAAAAATTAGCTTTTTATAGTGGCGAGCGGCTGTAGCCCCAGCTACTCAGGAAGCTGATGCTTGAACCTGGGAGGTGGAGGTTGCGGTGAGCCAAGAAAGATCACGCCACTGCACTACAGCCTAGGCAGCAAAGGGAGGCTCTGTCTCATAAAAAAGAAAAAAAAAAATCCACAAATTTTTTACAAATTAAAAAATTAAACCTTAAAAAATAATGGTGGGACAGGAGATTCCCCTACCAGGAGCTAGGGGAATCTCATTTTAAAAATGCTTTGATGTGCAAAGACCAAAAAAAGGCTTTTATGCTTAGCACAAAAAAGCCAGTACACAGGAATTCCCAGGAACTTTCCAGCAGCAGTCAGGATTTTGGCAGGGATCACGCATGCCCGCCAGCCTGCCGGGGTGGGGGTGGGGATGGAGCCTGCATCCCCCACGGCCACCACAGGCACCGTCACTGACCCTGAACTTGGTTTGCTTTCAGCCTGTGCCACAATCAGCTGGGTCTGGAGAGAAGAACAGGGATGGACCCGGCAGAGAGGGAGAGGCAAATGAAAGGTTTTTCTTTTTCTTTCTTTTTCTTTTCAGATGGAGTTTTGCTCTTTGTTCAAGCGATTCTCATGCCTCGGGCTCCCGAATAGTTGGAATTACAGGTGCACGCCACCATGCCAGGCTAATTTTTGTATTTTTTTTTTTTTTTGAGACCGAGTTTCACTCTTGTTACCCAGGCTGGAGTGCAATGGCGCAATCTCGGCTCACTGCAACCTCCGCCTCCTGGGTTCAAGCAATTCTCCTGCCTCAGCCTTCTGAGTAGCTGGGATTACAGGAGCACGCCACCATGCCCAGCTAATTTTTTGTATTTTTAGTAGAGATGGGGTTTCACCATGTTGACCAGGATTGTCTCGATCTCTTGACCTCGTGATCCACCCGCCTCGGCCTCCCACAGTGCTGGGATTATAGGCGTGAGCCACCGCGCCCGGCCAATACCCTGAATTTTTGTACAGTGTATCTGTACAAAGTAATGGCCCCTCCCTGCCGTTCGATGCACAAAAACACAGCCTGGCCCACCTGCAGCGGGAGTGTCTGGGTTCAAAGTGCAACCACTCGGCCTCCGCTACTGGCCATGGCAGGGCCCACACCTAACTCACCTCTCTGCCTCCTGCCCTGACACAGGCCACCCTGACTGGATTCAGCCCGGGGTTGGGGAGGAAGAGACATAAGCCCCTCTCCCCCAGCAATGTTCCTTTGTGCCCACCATGAAAGGGGATCCAAGAGGTGGGGATCAGGAGCAAAGCCCCAGGGCACCTCTGGGTATGGGGTAGGAATGGGAACAGGGCGAGGTGGGCAGGGCATGGGCAGGGAGGTGTGCTGCCAGTGGTGGGCACTCACCAGGCCCACTTGACTTCACATTTGGGGCTGGGGCTCAGGCTCACTGATGCGGACCCCAACGGGCTCCACCAAGACCATGTCAGAATAGCCCAGCTCCTTGCTATGAGACCTGTGAGGACCTCAGCTTTCTCACATGCAAATGGGACGGATCGTTTGGGTTCTGCCTAACTTATGATTAAAGATACAAAGGACACGGAGGGGCTTTGTAAGGGCCTCAGACATTGGAGGGCTCCCTGGGAGGGCCCAGCAGGCCTCACCTCTCCCTGTCCTCCTCTGTAAAAAGCCCAAAAGTACCCACTCTCATAAACCCAAGGGCACTCAGGGCCTGTGTGGCTGCTGAGGGAAGAGGTTCCCGTGCCTGGGGATCCCAAACACTGAGCAGCGGGAGAGGTGGCTTTAGACCTGATCCTGTGAGGCCAGGCTCCCAGAAACAGAAGGCTGCTTCAGATGGAAGGGAAACGGAGTAATAAAATCAGGAGTCAAAACAAAACAAAACAAAACAGAAAGAAAGGCTAGGCACAGCGGCTCACACCTGTAATCTCAGCACTTTGGGAGGCTGAGGCAGGAAGATCGCTTGAACCCAGGAGTTTGAGACTAGCCTGGGCAACCATGTGTCTACAAAAAAAAAAAAACAATAAATTTGCTGGGCATGGTGGCATACACCTATAATTCCAGCTACTGGGGAGGCTGAGGTGAGAGGATCACTTGAGCCTGGGAGGTGGAGGCTGCAGTAAGCCATGATTGTGCCATTGCATTCCAGCCTGGAGGACAGAGCAAGGCCCTGTTTCAAGAAAAAAAAAAATCCTGCCTCTGCGTATGAACCCAACTCACCATGTAGTGGGGAAGGGGGTTCTCACCTCTGCTCCCCAGGCCCAGTCAGCCACTCCTGTGGGGTCCCCCAATAGACCTCGAGTCTGACCCCTCCCCATAGCCTAGCCCCAGCTCCACAGCCAACAAACTCCTTTCTACGAGGGCACCTACCCACGTTTGAAGGCATCCACTGAACCCTAAAACTCCCTCCTCTCAGGGACCAAAGCCCCTGCCTAGGTCCCCACAGTCGTAGCCTCACCCGGAGTCCACTACAGTCCTGTTGGTCATGCATGCAGGCATGCATTCATTCATTCATTCATTCAATCTCTGGAGTATCACTCCAGACCAGCCTGAGGAGGCTTCAGCCGACCACACAGGTTATCCTCTTCCTCATTTTAAGGGCTCTACTTCTATTCACCGGGCCGCGCGATCATTTCCAGCATCAGCTCTGGGACTCAGAAAGGAGTTCCTGGCCTTTGAGGGAGGGACCTGAGACATAAACCAGGAGAGAGAACAACTCCAATCCACGGAGAGGCACCAGCGTCTCTCCCCCAACCGGGTCGGCTCCTATTGTCACTTGCTCGAGGCGTCTGGGTTCCCCAGTTAGGATCCGAGGGAGAGGCAGGGCCTGGCTCACTCTCCCATGGACCCTGGCCCCCTCTGACCCCGAAGGAGTCCTGCTTGCTGCTGGCTCTGGTGGAAGCGCTGTAGACCCACAGCCCGGTCCTGCGCCCGCAGAGGCTGCTACCCTGGGCAGTGTTTGCTTCCAACAGGCTCCGCCGCCGGGAGCCAGCCCCCCTCTGCCGCCCTAAGCCAGCTGGGCTACACGGCAGGGGTCTGGGGCCAGGCAGCCTCCTTCGGGTCTCAGTCTTGTCATTGGAACGCCTGCTCCCGCTGGCTGGGGCAGCATCTGGGAAGCGTCTCCTGGCCGTGCCCAAGGGAGGAGGTCGCAGCCCGAGGGAGGGGTCTCGGAGCATTCCCGACCCACCCGGGCAGGAGCCGCCGCTGCCGCAGCCGAGCTGAGGGGCCAGGAGCCCGCGAGGCCAGGGAAGGGCGGGCCAGGAGAGGGGTCACCCGCCTGCCTGGGTGGGGTCCGCGCGGCGCGGGGCGGCGGCCACCGGAACTCCCGACCCCGGACGCATCCCCGGCCCTCCCGCCTACCGCGCTCCCCTGAGCCCCGCGCTCACCTGCCGCGCGCTCCCGCTCCGCCGCTGCCAGAGTGGCCGCCCCAGTGGCCTCGGGCGGGCCCAGCACTCACCGCAGGCGGGGAAGGAGGAGCGGCCGCAGGCGCCCCCCGCTGGCCGCGTGTCCCAGGCCCGGGGCGCAGGGGCGGGATCCGGGGCGGGGGACTGGGGGCGCCCGAGAGACCGCGTCCCCGCTACAGGCGCAGTTGCCCCCGCCCCGCCCCAGCTACCCCAGAACCGTGGGAAAGGCGCTGCCGCGGGAGGGAGCGGGCGGGCTGGGGGCGCGGCAGGAAGGAAAAGCGTCCCAGCAGAACCTTCTCCAGGTACTGCGCGCACGTGCCGGGGAGAGCCAGGCCGGCCCCACCCCCAGAAGGAAACACTTTCTAGCAAACTCTTCCACGTTTCTGCCCCAGACTTCCCCTCCCACTCCAGGATCGCCCGTGTTTCTGGAAGGATCCACAGACGGGCAGGGCAGTGCCCTCCTGCCAAGACGGGAGAGCTTTGGTCCTGCCTTGCGTCTCACTCAGGCCTTATTAACCTCCTACGTCAGAGCGCAGAGGCGGGAGATGGCCGCGACCACCCCTGAAGGTGTCCTTAGAAAGTAGATGTTGTGACCTCGTCTTGATCTCTGCAACCCAGGGTGGGGCCTCAGTGTTGGCAGAAAAAGAAAAAAAAAGTCTGCTCTGTTTCCAAGAAACTCAGGCTGGGTGAGCAAGAAAGCCTCCTGTGAGTCACCCTGGGAGGAGCCGAGGAGACGGTCGGCGGAAGCAATCAAGTCCTGGAGGCTATTTCCCACGGGCAGACTTCCATGAGTCCCGCCCTTTCCCCTTGTCCAAAGCTTCCTGGTACCCAGGACTTGGGGGTACCCACTTCACTGAGAAGGGTTACAGAAGCACCTGTTATGCCCATTTCTCAGGTTCAACCCCCAAGGCCCTAGCAGGTCTTCATAGAAAGGGCCAGAGACAGGAGAATCGTTTAAACCCGGGAGGCGGAGGTTGCAATGAGCCGAGATCGCGCCATTGCACTCCAGCCTGGGCAGCAAGAGTGAAACTCCCTCTCAAAAACAAGAAGAAAAGGAAGAGAGAGAGAAAGAGAGAAGGAAAGAAAAAAGGGCCAGAGAGTCTGCAGTTTAACACTCGTGGGCTCTATGACAAACAGGTGGGAGAAACGCCGGTCTACTGGGAACTTATGGTGGGATCCTGGAGCCTGGTACCCCTGCTCACCCTAGAGGGGAGAGATCCTGGTGTGGCAGGGCGTTGCGCTCCGCGGTGGGCCTGGAACCCAGCCCGAAGCCACCCACGCTGAGAAATCAGATGGCGACGGGGGGAGGTCCCACCTGAGACTGACATCCCAGCAGCAGCCAGCGCTCGAGGCTTCCCACGCTGATCAGGCCACTCCTCTGGGCTCGCGCAGCCTCTGGGCGTCGAGCATGATGGCACTTGGCTCTCTGGGCCGGTGCTGCTCCACTACTCATCAGCCTCCCCGCGGAGGGCCCTGGCCCGGTCTCTGCAGCATCCCGAGGGCACGCCGGGGAAGATCTGAGCACTTGGGGTCTCCCTGCGCAGGTAATGGGAATCCCTGCAGCAGTGAAGAGCGGGAATGGGATCCTCAGCAGAGCCAGCTTCCTAGCACCGCCCACCCCTGGCAGCCCCACCCCTTCAGCAGAACCTTGAAAATGAAGAAACCCACCTGTTTCCCCAAGGCCTCCAGAACAGCCAGTGACTCAGTCCTGGGGCCGGTTGTCCTCTGCCAAGTTCAGCCCTGGAAAGAGAGAGGGGAGTGGAACCCGCTATGGGAAGGTCCTGCTGGGACCCACCCTCAGTGCTCTCCGAGCCAGGGGCCCTCAGCCCTTTCTGATGTGTAGAACAGTGCTGACTTCCCAGCCCGTCATCTGTGAGTCATCTTCACGCAAATCTACGAGCAAGTCTCCTGACAGCAGATAGGAAAACAGAGCTGGCCAAAGTGAATATACACCATGCTTGCATCACTCCTCCCATCAGGACCGTCAGGACATCTCCATCATCCCCATCGTCCCCATCACTACTGTGGACCTGTCAGCGGGATCACCCCATTCAATACTCAGTCCTCAATAGGCAACTCTCAAACCGTAGCCAGCATCAGAGTCACCCAGAGGTCTGGTGAAGGCACACATGGCTGGGCTCCACTCAGTTATGGATTCAGCAGACCTGAGTGGGTACTAAGACTTTTAACTTCTGTCTCAATCCCAGGTTACACTGATGCTGCAGGTCCTTGGCAGACCAGGTGGAGAGGCTCTGAGGCACTGGAATCCAAATGAGGCTGGAGTCCCATTCTCAGAGACTCTGGTCCTTGGGTGAGGTCTGGGAATATGCATTATTTTTAAAACCCAGGTGAGTTTAATTTGTGACAAGGATGGCACTTCAAATCAGAAAGGAAAAGGAATGGCTCCTTTAAAAACAAAAACAAAAAAGGAGAAGAAGAACCACAGCTGGGCATGGTGGCTCACGCCTATAATCCCAGCATTTTGGGAGGCCGAGGCAGGTGGATCACCTGAGGTCAGGAGTTTGAGACCAGCCTGGCCAATATGGTGAAACCCCATCTCTACCCAAAATACAAAAATTATCTGGGTGTGGTGGCGGGCACCTGTAATCGCAGCTACTCAGGAGGCTGAGTCAGGATGATTGCTTGAATCTGGGAGACAGAGGTTGCAGTGAGCCAAGCTCACGCCACTGCGCTCCAGCCTGGCACCTGGCAACAGAACAAGACTGTCTCAAGAAAAAAAAAAAAAAGAAAGTTGTGTGTCTCTGTCCAGATGAGGAAGTCTCCCGATGTCCACATCTAATGTGTTTGTGATTTTAATTATTTAGTTTTTGAGATAGAGTCTTCCTCTGTCTCCCAGGGTGGAGGGCAGTGGTGCAATCTTGGCTCACTACAACCTCCACCTCCTGGGTTCAAGTGATTCTCCTGCCTCAGCCTCCCGAGTAGCTGAGACTACAGGCGCCCACCACCATGCCGAGCTAATTTTTGTATTTTTAGTAGAGACAGGGTTTCACCATGTTGGCCAGGCTGGTCTCGAACTCCTGACCTCAAATGATCCACCCACCTTGGCCTCCCAAAGTGGTGGGATTACAGGCTTGAGTCACCACACCTGGCCATGTTTGTGATTTTAATTATCCACTGTGTTGATAAGCTCCAGAATGCCCTGGGAGTCCCTCCTAACTTGTGAATGCCCAGTGCCCACTGCTCCAGGGCACTCCACAAGTGTTGCCTGAGTTGGTTTGTGTGGTGCAAAACAGTTTGGGGCTTTCACTTGTGCAGTGAGACAACTTAAAAACTTAAAATCGACCACAACAGAAACTAAGAATCACGTAATTTCAGCCACCTCAATCCTACCCTTCACCAGGCAATGAGAAAGACAGCCAAGTGGGAGAATATAAAAGTTTCCAGAGTGGTGTCTGTCCTTTCAGTCCTTTTACAGCCTCTTGATACGTCACTACGCAGAGCATGGGGTTAGCCTCCTCAGCTAGATGGTCCTTGCTGTCTGTCCCAGAGGAAGAAGGAGCTCCCTCCTTTCCCACACTTCCTCCAGCAGTGCTCACCAGGGGACAGATGCTCAGTGAGTGCCTGTGCGCAGGCAATACTGCTCACAATTTTTTTTTTTTTTTTGAGACAGAATCTGTCACCCAGGCTGGAGTGCAAGGGTGCAATCTCAGCTTACTGCAACCTCTGCCCCCTGGGGTTCAAGCAATTCTCCTGCCTAAGCCTCCAGAGTAACTGGGATTATAGGTGCCTGCCACCATGCCTGGCTGATTTTTGTAGTTTTCATAGAAATGGGGTTTCACTATGTTGGCCAGGCTGGTCTCCAACTCCTGACTTCAGGTGATTCACCCACCTCAGCCTGCCAAAGTGCTGGGATTACAGGTGTGAGGCATGGCGCCCAGTCATAATTTTTAATTAGAAAAGAGAAGGCCAGGTATGGTGGCTCACGCCTGTAATCCCAATACTTTGGGAGACTGAAGTGGGCAGATCACTTGAGGCCAGGAGTTCAAGACCAGCCTGACCAACATGGTGAAACTCCGCCTCTACTAAAAAAACAAAAATTAATCGGGTGTGGTGGAACATGCCTGTAATCCCAGCTACTAAAAAAGCTGAGGCAGGAGAATCGCTTGAACTTGGGAAGCGGAGGTTGCAATGAGCCAAGATCACGTCACTGAACTCCAGCCTGGGCAACAGAGTGAAACTCTGTGTCAAAAGGAAAAAGAAAGGAAAGGAAAGAGAAGGAAAGAAGGGGGGGGAGGGGATGGGAGGGGAGGGGAGGGGAGGAGGAGGGGGAGGGGAGGGGGGAGAAGGAAAGGAAAGCAAAAGAAAGGAAGAGAAAGAAAAGAGAGAAAGAAAAGAAAGAAGGAAAGAAAAAGAAAGAAAGAAGGAAAGAAAAAGAAAGAAGGAAAGAAAAAGAAAGAAAGAAGGAAAGAAAGAAGAAAGAAAGAAAAGAAAGAAAGAAAGAAAGAAAAAGAAAGAAAGAAAGAAAAGAAAGAAAGAAAAAGAAAATTTAAGAAGCAGCTAAGAGTGCCTGTCCCTCCCCTACCCCAGCAGGAATCTGTAAGCCTTTTCTCCAGAAAAAGGTAAAAAGACAGTCTCTGAATTGGGGAATGCCAAGCCCAGCTGTGGGCAGGGCTACGCAACTGAAAACAGGAAAACTTTAAATGCAAATTCACATGGAAGGCTGGGACACCTGCTTCTCCCTACCTCATACTAGCCCTCTTCCCCACTCAGCTCCCAGGATGTTGGTGGCCCAGAGCCTCACCCCAGGCTGGAAGAATTCTTTGGGGAACCCCACAGCCTGCTAATTCCTACAGAAGCACACCGCTGACTTAGCCACATTGATTGACGGAGCTTCCCCCAAGCTCTTAAATACGTGCAGGTAACCAGGAATCACCAGAAATCCATGGACAGCCTCAATCCCACAGAGTCCAAAACAACAAAAGAGGAAACAGCTAACAGAGATTATGCAGGCAGACAACAACCTAACAAAACGATACCACTCATATCCTCAGAGATTCCAAACATATATTGTAACTAGGAAACAAAATCGGATAGTGTTTTTTAACAAGGAACATCTGGGGACACGAAAAGGACTTGGAAAGTAAAAACATGATAACAGAAATTTAAACAACAGAAAGTTTGGAAGTGGAACAAAAAGTCAGAGATGGAAAATAGAGAAGATAAAATGAAAGGAATCAGTCCAGGAGATGCAATACCTGAATAATTACAGAGTTCCTGAGAAAACAGAAAGGAGGGGAAAAAAATAATTTCAGAAGCTTTCCCAGTACTGAAGGACATGCGGTACCACATCAGATGCACCGTCACATCAAGTTCCCAGTGCAGTAGATGAAAACAGACTCGCCTAACTTTCATAATAGTGACCTTTCAGAGCACAAAGAGGAGATCCTAAAAGTTTCAAGAAAGAAAGGTTACAACTAGCTTTAGAATTCTCACAACAACCCTGGGAGTGATGAAGCAATGTTTTCAAATTCCAGAGGAAAACTCTTTTCAACCCAGGATTCTATATCCAGCCAAACTATCAATTGAGTATAAATGAAGAACAAAAACACAAGACACACAGGAGAGGAGCGGCCCCACGAGATGCATGGAGGAAATCGTAATTTAGGATGAAGTCTGTGTGCTGGGCACAGCTGGCCAGAAACTCCAGGACAGGTGCCTCTGAGAAGATGACAGTGATAAAATACCTTATGCACTAAGCATTTGGAGGGGCTTAGAACATTGGCATAGTTTAGGGTGAATTAGTAAACAACGTGGAAAACAAAAACTCCAGGAAAAACAAAAACAACTTATGCAAAAAAAGAACTATCATACAGCTTGGGCCAGGCACTGTGGCTCACACCTGTAATCCCAACACCTTGGGAGGCTGAAGTAGGTGGATCACTCGAGGCCAGGAATTTGAGACCAGCTTGGCCAACATAGTGAAACTCTGCCTCTACTAAAAATACAAAAATTAGCTGGGCGTGGTGGTACATGCCTGTAATCTCAGCTACTCAGGAGGCTGAGGCAGGAGAATTGCTTGAGCCTAGGTGGAAGCTGCAGCGAGCTGAGATCACGCCACGGCAGTCCAGCCAGTGTGACAGAGCAAGACTCCATCTCAAAAAAAAAAAAAAAAAAGAAAAAGAAAAGAAATCCGACAATGAGGCAGGGAGGATAGCTTGGGCCCAGGAGGTCAAGGCTGCAGTGAGTTGTGATTGTGCCACTGCACTCTAGCCTGGGCAACAGAGCAAGACCGTGCCTCAAAATAAATTTAAAAAGATAAAGAAAAATAAATAAACACAGCTTAGTTGATAAGAATAGCCCTTGCACAGCCCCAATAATGTAAACACTGAATATTGGGCTAAACAAAATTTAATTTAAATCTATTGGGAGGCTAGGGCACAGTAGTAGTTCAGGGGTGGTGGGAAGTCAACAAAATTTCAATAACTAAAAATCAAGAATCAAGAAGTGGCAATAGAGGTCTATTATTTAGAGACATGGAGGTAAACACAGCACCTCTAAAAAATCACCAAAAGTTGGAAATGGCTGCCTTAGAAGAGGGGAAAAGCAGAGGGAGGGATGGAGGACAAAGTGCTTGTAGTCCCAGCTGCTTGGGAGACTGAGGCAGGAGGATGGCTTGGGCCCTGGAGTTCCAGACTGTGGTGGGTTATCATAGCACCTGCGAATAGCCACTGCACTGCAGCCTGGGCAACACAGCCAGACTCAACTCTTTAAAAAAAATAAAATGAAATAAAACACTATTTGGCTTTGAACTATGACAAAACCGGTGCCCTAGTCCTATCCACCTGCTTTCACCTGTCTTGGCAGGGCCCAGCCCACCTCCCCAGCGCCTGTGCAGCCCTGCCCTGTGGGCACAGGGCTGCTCAAGCACCTGTCTCAACAGGCTTCCCTGTGTCGCCTGCTAACTTCACATCTCCCCGCAGAGACGTCTTAGTCACTGATGGCTGACACGTGAAAGTACGATTTTCTTAAATAGGATTCTTAAAAACAAAAATGTGTGGCGTAACCCACCTTGTGACTATTTTGAAGGGTGCTGTGTAAAGCCACATTTCCGAAGCCACTTGCTGAGTGATTTAAGTACCAAAGTGGTTTACAATCCAAATTGAGCGATAACTCTTTTGAAAATTGATACACCATTTAAATAAGCCACTCGATGCTTTTAATAACTCTCTCTTTTCCTTTCATTTGAATGTTGGCATTAAACATTAAGGCATTTTCAACCTCTAGTCTCAGCTGTGCTTTGGATGGTTCCTCTTCAACAACATTTTACTCTCATGTTTTCAAATAGTAGTTATTTGCTTTAACACACACATGCACTTGCACACACATACACAATTATGTATTATCATTTACGATAAAAAAGGTCCTCTGCAACACACACACACACACATTTATACTACTTCTCAAATGAATTATTAGATTATTAGTTTGGGTTTAACATGGTTTCTTTAGACAAGCAAGAAATATGAAACATTTTTCTTGAAAGGTTGAAAGGTGAAATGTTTCCAACTTCAAAGTCAAAGATTGCATTCCTAAGCTAAACTGGTAAACATAGAATATCTCATAATGCACTTACTGAGAGAGCTGAGTGTGGTGGCACATGCCTGTCGTCCCAGCTACTTAGGAGGCCAAGGCAGGAGGATCACTAAAGCCCAGAAGTTCGAGGCCAGCCTGGGCTACACAGTGAGAACCCCCAGTCCCCAACAAAGACTTTTCTAAAGAATAGAAATTACAGCAGAAATTTTTTTTTTTTTTTTTTTTTTGAGACAGAGTCTTTGTTGCCCAGGCTGGAGTGCCGTGGCACAATCTCGGCTTACTGCAACCTCTGCCTCTTGGGTTCAAGTGATTCTCCTGCCTCAGTTTCCCAAGTAGCTGGGATTACAGGCATGTGTCACCACACCCAGGTAGTTCTTGTATGTTTAGTAGAGACAGGGTTTCACCATGTTGGCCAGGCTGGCCTGGAACTCTTGACCTCAAGTGATCCACCTGCCTCGGCCTCTCAAAGTGCTGGGATTACAGGTGTGAGCCACCATACCCAGCCAATGACAGCAGAAATTCTACAGTCACATAATGAGAGCCTAAGAAAGTGATTTCAAGGAAAACACCTCCTTAAAAAAAAAATCATTGCAACTCTCTGGCTTAGGGAGTTCAGTCCCACAGCTACATATCCTCCTCTCTTTTCTAGTGTATTTTCCAGCAGATTTTCCCAACAAAATCTGAAGCAGTACTCTGCCTTCTCTGTCCCCCAAAACTGGATTCTTTTTCTCACCTGAGTTCCCTCCCTCTACTCATCATAAAATTACTTCTACCCTCAGACTAACTAATTTATTTATTTATTTTAGAGACAGGGTCTCACTCTGTCACCCAGGCTACAGTGCAGTAGCACCATCACAGCTCACTGCAGCCTCAAACTTCTGAGTTTAAGCCAGCCTCCAGCCTGTCTTCTGAGTATCTGGGATTACATGCACACACCACCAAGCCTGACCAAGACAGGTAACTTATTTTCAGTGGGAGTTTTAATTGTTGCTGCTGCAATTATTGGAGGGTCTTAAAATTAAAAGATTTTTAAGGGGTAGGTGGTGGAGAATGACCAGTGTAACTGTTTCATCAGTTTTGCCAAGGGTGACATATTCTAAAAAGTGGAAATAAAATACAGGAAAAAAATAGCAAAGCACTGTTTCAGATGACCATGTTATGACATTTAAACCTAGCAAAAATATCAAATGAAATACTTTTCAAAGCAAGTAACGAAAATTCAACTTAAAAGAATGGAAAATCTGCGGGGTGTGGTGACTCACGCCGGTAATCCCGGTAATTTGGGAGGCTAAAATGAGCAGATCACTTGAGGCCAAAAGTTCGAGACCAGCCTTGCCAACATAGTGAGACTGCGCCCACAATCTCTTAATTTTTTTTTCTTGAGACAGAATCTCTGCCTCAAAGAGTCGCTGTTGCCCAGGCTGGAGTGCAGTGGCATAATCTCAGCTCACTGCAACCTCTGACTCCCAGGTTCAAGCGATTTTCCTGCCTCAGCCTCCAGAGTAGCTGGGACTACAAGGGCATGACACCACACTTGGCTTATTTTTGTATTTTTTAGTAGCGATGGGGTTTCACCATGTTGCCTTGGTCTCGAACTCATGGCTTCAAGCGATCTTCCCATCTTGGCCTCCCAAAGTGCTGGGATTACAGGGGTGAGCCACAATTCCTGGCCAAAAAAAAATTTTTTTAAAATGTAAAACCGTGGGAAAGCTTTTTTCCTTAGTAAAATGGGTTCAGAAGAAAAGTATCATCAAATAGCAGTACTTTGTAAAATCCCTATTGAAGGTAAGCCGATGCAGTAAGCCTGAGCAATAGAGCAAGACCCTTTCTCTAAAAACAAAATGGAAGCTGAAAAATACTGGACATTTCTATTAGTTTGTTAGCCTTGTTATGTGTGATGCATTAATATACAAAAGCAACTTGCAAGCTAAAGTCAGCATAATAAAAATGAATGAAAGACATCTCTGTATATACTGACCTGGAAACACCTCTTTTTGTGGTAAGGGAGTTGCAGAAAACTACAATACGATCCCATTTGTGTTAAAGAATAACAGACCCCCTGAAATTATACTTGTTCATGTGTATAAGTGCATGGAAAAAAAAATCTAGAATACGACCCATGATATTAAGATGGATGGGTTTGGGGAGATGAGTGGGATTAGGGACTGAAGTGCAGCTAGATCCTTTAAGTGTTTACATTTCTTCACAATAGAACATACATTCATGTTACTTGTGAAATAATTCACTGTGTCTAGGTAGATGAACAAAATTGTCTTGGATATTCAGTTCATCCTCTACTATCATATTTGAGAAACTTTTGGGATAACATTTAGATGGATTTTGCTTTTTTAAGAGAACATTTCCAGCAGAAGTTTAAGAAGCAGAAATCAGCCAGGTGTGGTGGATCTCACCTTTAGTCCCAGGACTTTGGGAGGCCAAGGTGGGTGGATCACTTAAGCCCAGGGGGTCGAAGCTAGTAAGTTGGAATGGCATCACTGCACTCCAGCCCAGGGGACAAGAGTGAGACCCTGTCTCAAGAAAAGGTGAAGGGGTGGGGAAGACATCAGGCTGGAGTGGGCAGTCTGGTTTCACCTGCCAGTTGTCTACATGCTGCTGAGCACTTCACTATCAGCCAGTTTGGGATTATCTTACAGGAAACTATCCAGGATCTTTTTTTGGCCACCACTCAGCTGGGTCCCAGGCAGACAGACCAGTCCAACCAAGTTCTCCTGAGGGAGAATTCTGAGACATGCCTTAGGCTGCACTCATCTACTAAGCCTGCTTGTCTCGAGAACCAGTTTCATCATTCTGTTGTAATGATCTGTTACTTGTTGCTCTGCCCAATCTATGGTAATGTATTTCATTTTCTTAGTATAGCAAGCATAACCTCCTGCATTAAAGTGGAGGGTGAAACTGGGCTGGTATTTGTGAATAACTAAATTCTGTCAGTTTCCATGATCTTCCATGGCTGTTGGGGGGCCAAACAGGATCATTGTCTAGGACAGAGCAGGATGAAAACAGCCTCCCCAAGCATCTCCCACTACTGGCGTTAAAAAGGATGAGAACCAGCTTAGAGATTGAGAACCAGCCACAGAAATGCCCTATGTGCACAAGAAAACCTGCCTAAACAGAGCAGTCTTTATAAGTTTTTTTTTTTAGAAAAAGTAGTCATTCAGGTTTTATATAAAGGCTCATACCAGAGGTTTTGAAGATAAATGAAAGCACAAAGCCTTTATTGAATTGCAGATTATGAATAATAAACCCAGTGGTAAGCACTAGGGGCAGATGTGCATAGAAATGCAATTTATAAAATTTCCAAGGCAAACAATTGACATCTTTGAAGAAACTGTCATTAGCTTAAAAAATCTTCCGGGTGTGCAATTCATTCATGGTTTCCATAACTGTTTGCCCAGTGATACGGCCTCAGGAAATGTTGAGATTTCATAAATCATTTGTATCAAATATCTTTTTCTGGTAAATTCCTTAGTGCCTCTGCAGTGGTAACTAGACAAGATTGGGAAGTTTCAAGATGATTCAAACCTCCAGCACCTCACAGGAATCCACATTTCTTAACACAGAAGACAATGCTAATCAAAGAAGGAAATAAAAAGGTTATTAAAAACAGATACTGGCTTCACCAAAGTTTCTAAATACACATATCTATGTATGTTCCACTAAAAAAGTTTAACCTAATAGTCCTTCATACTTTATATCCAGAAACTACACTAGCTGTCCTCACTTTTCACCGGTAACAATGTGCACTAAGGCAGTGCTGCTTTTTAGTAGTACAATGGAGACTCTTGACACTTGTAACAAACAAGCTTGTGATTTATTTTAGGATTACAGGACTTACAAAAGACTTTTTTTAAGTGACTTCTGCAAGTTTCAATATGCGAAAATCACAGAGGATCTTAAGAGATTAAGTTCAGGGACAAAATGACATGATAAATTGCAACTAAACATAAAAGGTAATAATGAAATGGTCTCAGGGAACAGCTATGAATAGCACAGAACCCAAATTGAAAGGTGAAGAAAAATATTAACTCCAAGAATGTGGCTGATAACCCATTTTTCACTGTCCTTGAAAGGCATGGTCTGAGTAACCTTTAAGAGGCAAGTACTGAGCATCACCAAGTCACTGGCTTTGAGGAATGCTTCTCCAAGTCCTCCTTTCCCTCCCCTATCCAATTCCACCCCACCTCACCATTCAGGTTTTTGTTTGTTTGTTAAAGACTCGGAGGTCTCAAACTCCTCGCCTCAAGCAATCGTCCAACCTCAGCCTCTCAAAGTGCTGGTATTACAGGCGGGAGCCAACATGCCCAGAGTGAGCAACTTGTTTACTTCATACTTTCTCACTGGTACTATATGCGTTTGTTTCTAGGCATCTTTAAGATAAATAACATTCCCCCAAAATACATCCAGACTGTCCTTAGGAGAGACCTTCCCTGTTACCAGGCCACATAGTAGCTGGTGTAGTGAAAGGCAGCTCAGTGATGAAACCACAAAGACATAAGTTAAAATGAGAAACTAGAGATGATATGCAAATACTAATAAAAATGTTCACTGAAATACACAAGCAAACACCTGATTTCCACATTATTAGCTGTTGTTATTGACATAGCTAAAATATCTCTCAGTAAATCCAGGAGATACCACAAGTTTATAATAACCCAAGGGCATGCACTACATCCAGCTCTGGTTCCACCTCCTTCTCTTTCAGGCTACTAGGCTACGGACAAGGTTAAACTCAATAAAGTATACACTTAAGTAGAAAATGTGTAAGGCCAAACATTTTTTCCAAAAAAAAAAAAAACCCTGAGAGAGTATAATAAACATTAGCAGTTTATTAACTAAAAACTGTCCTCAAATATTCAATTCTAGATATCAAATAGATCAGCAGACTTTATATGCAATTTTTCTGGTTAACAATTTTGCCAATATTCAATTCAATGTCTATATATATTTAGCTCATTATCTTTGACCAAAAAAAAAAAAAAAAACCCCACACCAAAAAAAAGCTGCTAACCACCAGTGTGAAAATAACTTCCACAGTAAAATCTGGCTTCTTAGCTATGTTAAATATCAAGGAGCATATTAAAATTTGTTCATTAACATTTATTCCACCCACAAATGTTTTGACAAGACGGCAGGTAGCTACAGTCTTGAGGGTCAGAGGCCAAGGCAAGAGAGATGAGAGAACTCTTTCAAGGAATTTCGTACCAAATCTTTGTTCCCACTTTAATGCTGGAATGTTAACAGCATTCTCTAAATATTTTACTAGATGAACTATGACCCTGATAAAAATTACTATCAACAGTAACTACTAACTTTTATATTCAATTAGGTTTGTTAGAGGCATTTGTAGAATATTTTGCTCACAAAATACTTTGAGAATGCGCCTTTCAAAGTTTAATGAGCTAGGAGAGCAAGAATAGATGGGTAAGAATAAATTCTTCCGTTCATTAATTTTAACATTTCAATATTTATCACAGCAAAATTGGGAATGACTTGATAGTTTACTATTTAATTTTTGAAAAGACTGTGAAGCAACCCATGGCCTAGAAACATTCTTGGTTAGTGAAACACTGAGAAATCAACATGTTACAATTCAAGGAACTGATCAAACTATAGATCAATATTAAAGTAAAACTGAGATGTTGTCATGACCAATAAAAAATCAGCAACATTTACCACTAATATGTAATAACGGTGATTTCTAAAGATTTATACAGATAAACCTTGCTAACTACACCTCCCAGTCACTGGAGAGGGCTCTGCAATGAACATGTCACAGGAAGAGAATCCTGTATTTCACGGCAGCCATTTCTGTTTTCTGCTCCTCTAGTGTTTCCAGAAACCCCAAACACTAGTCCACAGGTTCAGCCAAACACAGCCCACACTTACCATTTCATGGGGGAGAGAATGAGCAGAAAATACATGGAGATATAAGGCTCCAGAGAAAAATGACAATTAAAGATGCTCATCCTATTGCCCATGTCTTGCTCAGTGAAGACTTTAGGAATATCTGGAGCCAAACCAAATAACCTAAATATTAATAAGGCTCAAAATCCAAGTAAAGTACACTCAAAACAGGACAAAAATTTAACAGAATCAACTGTTGAAGACTGGAGGGCAATGACATGTAAAAAGCATAGGTCCTACAACATCCAAGCTAGATTTGAAAACCCAGTGCGGACATCTCGAAATCAAAGAAAGAGGTTCACAACCAGGCCACCTTAAAGCTGGAGGGAGAAAATGCATTTATTTTTATCATCTAAAAACATAACCAGTAAGGTTTTGTGCTGAGACCTCACCAACCTATCAGCACCTCTAAAAAACAGTATTTAGATACTAATATTTCTGATGGCCAGGTACACATACATGACTGCCAGAGAAATGTCACCAGAGCGAGGCAGAATTTGTAAAATCCCATTCTATAAGTATTCTTAGCAAAGGAAGGTTATAATTCATGGATATGAATGAACTACAATACTTAAATGACACATTTCTGATATATTCACAAAATCTTTATAGAAAGTATTAAAACAAAAAAGAAGATAGGAGTCAAATACAGAGATGAAATGTACAAAACAAATGAGCAGGCAAACTAAAAGTTCTTGAAAGTATTTTACTTCAGATTGAAAAATGAACAGCTTCCACACTGTTCACTGCAAGATACACAGTATTCACGAATACAATGCTGGTCATTTGAGGAAATGTATACACACCTCAATTTCTCCTTCATGCTTTTTTTCTTTTAGAAAGATACTGTTTACCAAAAAGAAACTTCAGCAGTACAGGAAAAACTATTTTCCCAATAAATTTACGAAAACCTAAGATTCCCAATGGAATCAAGATTATCTTCCCGCTACCACCACCTTAATATAATCACATGCTTATTGGAACACTAATATTCGCACCCTAAGAGTACATTTACTTTCAACAATGAGGGTGATTCTTTAAAAACAAACAAACAAACAAAAAACAAAACAAAACAAAAAAAACCTTCGGTGTGGTAAATGTAACATAGATTTCTGCAAGTATTAAGTGTCTGAAATAGGCAGCTAATACTGGATTTAATATTATTTTATAAATAATTGTTCCCTTAGCAGTAAACACAAGTCTACACATTCACAATTGTCCTAGAAAATAAATACTGTGATTATGCACAATGTTATGACAAACTAGTTTCAAAAACAAAAGCTCAACATCTTGATAAAAATTCTGATCAGAATAAAATGTGACTCTAAAATTTAAAACATTGTCAAAATAATATCACATTTAAAATCTTCCACAGTTTACACGAGTACTATGAGTTTCCAGTTTTGGAACACATTTTTCCATTGTGAATTAACATAGGAACACATTGAAAATTGTTAATTTCAGTGATGACATCGGTTTTGGTCTTACTTTAGCATTATTTTCTTTATAAAAAGTTACACTAAGCGTCCATTAACGGTCTGATTGGTCTTCAGTATTTCATAAATGTATATAAAAGAAATTCCTAAAAGCCAATAGTACTTTACATGTATATATATAAAAGAATCTCATCTCAGAAATGACTGTATTTAACAGAGCCATACACACTGATGCTAAACATAAGAGCTTTCACCCTGAAAGAAAGCATTTTCAGAAATGTCACTTACATTCTATTATATTAAATATTCCCAACTGAGTTTCAAACTCAACAGGTAATGACAGAATTATACATCTCATTGCACTCAAAGCTGACTACAACCAAAATTTACAGTATGATTGAAACAAGCCAATGTTTAAAAAAGTTTTAATCAACGATAACAATTCCATGAAAGAAGAGGATAAAGAATGGGATGACAAGAAGTATTTGGTCTTAATAAGGCAATACAAAATAGATCCATTATCAAAGACCATTTAATTTTTAAAGATCAACAATACCAAAAGCATAAAGTGGAATATAAGAAAATAGTTTTTTATAAGTATGATTTAATTAAAGCTGTTTACAGTTATTCTCCCACAGTAGTTAAGCATGAATTTTAAAAAGAATAAGAGATGAGAAACAGGCACACACAGCACACAGGGTTAGAGAAGCCAGCATGCAAAGTCTGTGGACCTCGAAGTTTCACTGCAACAGGAATGAGACCAGACGTGGGTGGCCTTTTTTTTCCTATTAGGAAGAAAGTGGAGGGGGAAAAAAAAGACTGCAAAGGAAGCAAACACAAAGTCATGTAATTGCCCATTGCCCAAGACGACAGCACTATAGAAAACAGCTGCAAGTTAATTTTTAGAGATGACCAGAGATTTTTCAGTGTTTACACAAAAGTACATAGCACATTTTTTTTTTTTTTTTTACAAAATAAAATAAACATCATTTGCCACCATAAACCTTTTCTTTAGAGAGGAAAAATTTCTGCAGCAGGACACAAGGGTTCTATTAAGTCATTTCAATGCTGAGAAGAACAAATTAAGTAATAGAACTAATCACTTCCCTATATATGGATGTTAAGATGACAATTTAGATTATTTTTCAAACTAATCCTGAGAAAAAATCTGTTTACAATTTAAACAGTAATGTTATGTAAAAAGTATTATTAACAAATCCACTATTACAAATATCAATTTCCTATATGGTCTTCTATATATATACACACAATAAAATGGTAAATATATGCAAAAATATTAAAAAAAAAAAAAAACATGCACAGATCACTTTCCCCTTTGGAATCTGGACTTCCTATCAGATACCTTTGTTTGCCTTTCCCACCCCATCCTCTGATATTGTTTTTTGTTTCTATCACCCTACCAACACTGAATACTATTTCCTATAACTCTGCATAAAGCCAATGAGAAATATATTTATTTTACATTCAAGCTTTAAATCTTAAAATGACCCTGTTGTAGCATATGACTTATCAAATAAGCAGCCTTTTTTTCCCCCTTTTTTGCTTGCTTTTAGTTTTTGTAGTTGTCAGTCTTCATGATCCATTCTGTGGCGAGCTGGGAAAAAACGCAGTTGCTAAATCAATGTCTGAACAGTGTGAGGCTCCTGAATGTCTCCCAGGAGTCTCTGCGCAACTGTCCTGAGCATGAGATCATTGCACAGAGAAGACAGTCCACTACGCAGCGCCGACTATCTACAGAGGTCTGAGAGGGGCGCGTCCCTCTTGTGTTTCCTCTTTTTGCCATGGTAATACTGATTATTGGATTTGCCTTGATGTTGTTTGTTTGTCATCAAGGAACCATGGCTTGTTTGAGTTGTACCTTGGAAGCCTTTGCTGGAAGAACGAAAGAGTCTTGCTGATCCATGCTGCAGAAAAAGAAATGGCCAAAAAGACATAAGTATTGCAAAAGAGCAGAGTGTTCTCAAATACCTGGATTTGGGGCAGCTTTCAAAACTAGGAATATGCTGGCTAGAGAGTTACCTTACTGACCAGTGACTTTCTAGCAGGCAGAAAAAGCTGTTAAATGGGTTAACTTTTTAGCTCTAAAACCCTCACATTATTTTAATGGAAATACTGAAAGGCATGGACCACTTGCTTGCCTTCTTAACAGAGTTTGTGGGATATAAAAGTTTTCTTAAGAAACCCACCAACTCAAATATCACATCGTAAGTGACACAGCAGGAAGAAGATCTTGGAAACGACAGGCACACTGGTAGCTCAGGGTCAGCACAGTTGACCACTCCCTTCCAGCTATTCATGGTCTGTGGTTTTCTTGTGACCCCAGTCCCTTCTGTCAGCCCTGTCACTTGAACTGGTATTTCATGATGAGTCTGTGTCTTGCATACATGGCTAAGGCCGCATAGGTAAAGTGAACTCAGTAAGTCAAATCAGACACAAGGTGATGGCCAAGAGGCCTCTTCTCAGGTTCCCAGCTGTAGTGAGTGAGCTGGCCTCAGGCCGGAGCACCATATCAATGGCTTCCTCCCCTCACTCTGACTCATTACTCAGACAATTCTAGGCAAGGAAAAAACTTAAACTAGAGTATCTCTGTGGCCTTTTAAGTCCAAGCTAATGTTATTCAACTGACCATGCCTGACAGCCAGCTGATCATTTCAACACAGGCAACAAGGTATTGAACATTAAAATATTAGAAAAGGATACATTATTCCCAGATATGGACACTGCCATGAGGCCTCACAAAACCTTCGTGCCAGCTTACTTCATGTACAAATGTAACATTTTTTATGTGGTAGTTTGGCCGGAATAACTTTTAAGGACCAGTCAATAGATTCCCAAAGAGGTTTATGTTACAATGGTGTCTCACAAAGATCCTTAGGACATCCTGTTTCTAGAAGCACTGTCATGAGTTGGAACCTCTTAGAATAAAATAAGTTTGTTCTTCAACCTAGCGTTTTCTTCAATCTCATGATGTATATTCTTCACATGTAGGAAATTCTAAATATTTTCTATCAAACACTAATAATTAAAAACCCACATTCCACACACCTGAGATTTGTTGGTGCTGTTGGATGTGTTAGTGGTTTGGGTGCTTTGCATTTTCCCAACTGCCTGAGAGGACTCCAAGGATACATCTTGCGACCCTACTCGGTTCCCAGTGGACGGACGGCAGAGCAGCTGTTTCGGGGTTTTGCACGGTGTTGCATCGGAATCCTAACACAAGTCACATGAGTTATAATGTAACATATTAGTAGTTTAGATACTCAATAATCAGAAAGAAAAAAAAATTTGGCTAGGTACTCTTACATTAAATTTAAGCATTTGGGAGTTAAAAGAAGCACACTGAAGAATTTACAAAATTAACTGTTTGTTTAAATCTTCCTCTAAACATTTAACGTGACTGATTTTATCAGAGAGCTTCTGTTCATTGTTAAATCCACTCTCCACATCTGACTTGAAGGAGCTCACAGAGGTCTAAGGTTTATTTGTTTTTTTATTTACAGAAAATGAAAGACTATGGTAAAGAGTGAGGAACCTAGGTCCTAGTCCCTGGCTTCAGCGAGACACAAGATGATGTAAGGCTTAAGGGCTCAATCTCTGGGAGTCTGTGATAACAATCAGTGATCATTCCAGCCAAACATACTGTGTGGGTGGGTGCAGACTTCCCAGCGACAGCGGGCTGAGCCCCACCTATTTTTGGGTTGCTTGGGCCATGACAATGCTACCTCTACCCCTGGCCCTGGCACTGTACCTAGCACCTCAGAGTTACATTCTCTTAGTTCCCAGCACTCCACACCTCCCTGTGTCTGTGACATCTAGCTTGGTATTCTGTCCTCCAGAGCATACTGCTCTAGGACCCAAAAAGGCACATAGGGAGATTTTACACAGGAGGATTTATGATTCCATATTGACACATGGTCATCATCAAAAACATACAATATCTAGATTACTTTTCATGGCCTACATTCAATAAAGTTAAACTCAACAGGTAAGCCTGCTTTAGATCTCAAATCAGTAAACCACAATTATCTTTGATTTTAAAAGGTAACTTACATTATTAATTGACATAAATTCTATCAGGATGGGGGAAGAAAAAAAAATTCTACCAGAATAGAAAGAAAAAGTAGATTAGAGGTGAACAGAGGATAAGGGAGGGAAGAATTAGAAGAAACTACTGCTAAATACAGCGTTTCTTCTTGGGGTGATGGAAATGTTCTAGAATTATTGGAGATGGCTGTATTGTGAATATGTCCTAAAAACAACTGAACTGCACATTTTTAATGCTGAATTTTATGTTAATTATATCTCAATTTTAAAAAATTCAACCAGGAAGCTGAAAAAAATTCTGAGTGAAATAATTTTTTAGACAAGTATATTCTATGTGGTTCCATTTGTATGAAATTCTGAAACATGCAAAACTAATCTATAACACAAAAAAAAATCATAACAGCTGGGCACAGTGGCTCATGCCTGTAATCTCAGCACTTTGGAAGATCAAGGCAGGTGGATCATGAGGTCAGGAGTTTGAGCCCAACCTGGCCAAGTTGGAGAAACCCCGTCTCTACTAGAAATACAAATTAGCCAGGCATGGTGCACATGCCTGTAATCCCAGTCACTCAGGAAGCTGAGGCAGGTGAATCGCTTGAACCTGGGAGGCAGAGGCTGCAGTGAGCTGAGATCATGCCACTGCACTCTGGCCTGGGCAACAGAGCGAGACTCCATCTCAAAAAAAAAAAAAAAAAAAATCATAACAGTGGTTCCCCCTCTGAGGGTGGGGTTAGGGATTGATGAAAGAGTCATGAGGTTGTTCTTTGGGTTGATGGTAATATTTGAATCTTATTAGGATTTTGGGTCATGCATGTGTATGTATTTGATAAAATTTAGTGAACATACGGGCAAGTAACGTAGACAAAAAAATAATAACATAGGGAAATTTTCAGAAAAAAGTTTAGTAAATGTAGAATTAAGATTTCCTTATGTGTCAATTTCATATCAAAAGGAAAACACAGGCTGGCTGCGGTGGCTCACGCCTGTAATCCCAGTACTTTGGGAGGCTGAGGCGGGTGGATCACTTGAGTTCAGGAGTTTGAGATCAGCCTGGCCAACAAGGTGAAACCCTGTCTCTACTAAAAATACAAAAAAATTAGCCAAGCATGGTGGCAGGCACCTGTAATTCAAGCTACTCAGGACGCTGAGGCAGGAGAACTGTTTGAACCCTGGAGGCGGAGACTGCAGTGAGCTGAGATCATGCCACTGCACTCCAGCCTGGGCAACCAAGCGAGACCTCACATCTCAAAAAAATAAATAAATAAAGGAAAAAACAATTAATATTGGAGTCTGGCTACAAGGATGTACAAGCTACAGTACGCTAGGGGAACTGATGTCTGTAATCTACTTTGGAATGGATCAAAGAATAAGATGAATTAATGAACAGAGTGATGGATAGATGGTTAGGTATGAGATAAGCAAGTAAAAGGTTAACGGCAGATTCTAGTGGTGAGTACATGAATGCTCACCAAAATTTGTTCACTTTTGCTGTATGCTTGAAATTTTTCATAATAAAATGTTGAGAAAAAGTACAAGCATGAAAGTTATTAAAATATGCCAGTAGCATGTCTGCAAAGCAAGTGGCCTTAGCCTTCTAGACAGAGTTAACCCCAGCAAGAGAACGTGCATGCGTCTGAGTTCTGAAGAGCCAAGCCTTTCATACTTACTACATCACTAGAGCTGGACTGTGTGGCAGAAGAGGACGACACTGGACCTGATGAAGAGTTTGAAGAGTGTTTACTAAGAGATTCCGAGGTTTTACTTCTACATTTTCCAAGGGCTTCATTTTCTTCAGATAGATTATTATTACATTTATCTAACTGCTGAGTATCTACTATCAAGGTAACACCATTTCCTGAAAGAGTGGCAAAAGATTGGAAAACGTTTCTTCCCATTAAACACACACAACACAGAAAAGCCTCTAATACTCGGTCAATCAATCAAGGAAAATATCTTACCATTGCATGAAGGCTCAGGTCTATTCTTCAAGCCCCACTGCTTTGATATCCAATCTCTATATGTGGCAACTTCATCTGTTACTCTAATTATCCTACCTAGTATGCTGCATGTGTTTAAAAAGAAAGGGAGAGGGAGGGAGTAATATTAATTTGAAGATAAGAAGCCACAACCAATTTTGACACAATGGGCTGGTTATAGATGGAACTTTTACCTTTCTGTTTCATTGTTGGGATAGTACTTTGCTATTGGTGACACAGCATGACTCAAAACAACGTAGGCATAATCAAAGGCCTGCTTCACTTGCATGGCCCCATATGAACTCCTTCCAACATCATTACCTTTAAAAGAAATATACATAACATAGTAAGCTTGACTATTGCTTAATATGTACTAAATGTTGACGACCCTCTTCCAGGAGAACAAGGACCATAGCGATCCCACCAGAGTTGTGCCCGGAATCTGAGCTCTGGGCTGTATCCAAAATTCCACAGTCTCTGAATATGTGCATCATGCAGTCGGTACTTCATTATGGTGTATCAATTGCCGAAATGTATTCTGGCCCATCAAGAACTATCCCATTCCATACATAAAGTTATGCAAACAAAAGAAATAGCACCTTGTTCACTCCTAAGAGTGAAACCAAGCTACATTAGAAATATCTCTATATTTTTTGGGTTTATATTAACTACATATATATTTCCCACTCTAAATTATGAGCCCCTAAAAAGCAAGAATCATCTTTCTGAAAAGTCTTCATGTCCTTTGGCCAAAGCTTTTGAACAGAGAAGGCTCCCATGGAATGTTTCCTCAATGAATAAACACACAGAACTATTAATGCTGATAAGGCAGCTCAATAAGCCAGAAAAGGGTTCCTAGGCAACTACTGTATCTCTTCATTCCCTTTCATTACTTATTTTCAGAGTTTACACATTAAAGCAAATGACTAAAAGCATTTCCACTAAAGTCCAATACTGCAGAATCTAAATATTTTACAACTGTATCAGAAAAAAATATTGCTCAGAAAAATCAGGACACAAGCAAGCAAACAGAACTTCACAAAAGCATGGAAGGAATTTACTTTCTGCTCACTTTCAAGCCCACACAAAGCTGGAAAAAGTACAAAAAGACATGCAAAATCAGAGAGGAAAGGAATAATTCAAAAAGAAAATACATTGTTTCCTTGCATCCTTCTGTTCATGAATTCAGAGATATATTACTATGCTTGCTGCCTCTAAGGACTTCAGAATTGACTCATTAAAGCCTCATTAATTGCTGATAATTGACTGTAATCAAGGCAATGAACCCAAGAAAAAGGAGAAGCAGCCACCAAACATGAACCCGTCCAAATAAGTGAATAGCCTATTGTACTATACTTTTAGGGTTAATCACATTCTACTCCCAACCTATCTAGAAGTCTCCAAGGTGTTTTTCTATTGTCTGTGTCTATTTATTTTGCTGTGTTTGCTCATGACATATTTTGATGAAAAAAGAATAACAATTAGAAGTTGTTCCTTCATTTGTCATCTAAAGAGAGTTTAAACTATAATAAGGTGACTGATAGTGCCCTCTCTTTGAATGCCCACAAATTTACCTAATTTCAATACCTGGTTGTAAAGGATCTTCGATATAAAGCATTGATGGCCTGTAGCCATCTAGCATATTTTTCTGTACTTCATCTTTGGCCACATATGAACCACCATCCTTTATCCGGATGCCAGTCTTTAAATAATTGAAGTGTCGTCCATATAATTCAAAAAATTCTATTAAGAGAACACCATAGTTTGTATTGGGGATGCAAGCATCTTCCCTGGGATGTAACTAAAAGCAGAAAAGAAGAAATTATATTGGATTTTTGCTAAATTATCAAGGAGGGGGGAATAAATGATATTCTAACTTCTACAAGCAATAGTATTATAATTTTGGTTTCGCATAATAATCGATAATGGGATAACAGCAGGCTATACTGCTGTTACACACAACACTAAAGCCCCACGATATGGGATTGGCGGAGACTGTGAGGCGGAATTTTACGGCTCTACCAGGCTGCCGACAAGGCTGGCCTGGCCCAACACATCAGCAAAGTCCTTCTGACTCATGAGTAGACTCAGGCAGTTGGCAACCCTGCGCCAAATAAACACACCCACTTAAAATACTAAGACTCTAATTCGCCTACCCAAATAGCAGGTCTCAATTCCAACTAAACTACAAGATTAGCTGCTTAGAAGACGTTCTTATTGTTGGCATTTATACTATTTATGCTTATGGAAACCAGGCCATACATTTTGCATGTTAAAATTTGCAGTGAAAAGTCTCAAAAATACTAGAATGCATGGGTTTAAAACCAAAAATAGTCTTTCATAGGAATTTAAAAATACTTATTTGCTAAATGATAAAAATGTACCCAGTTTAAAGGGAAAAGTCGTAAGTAATCAAGGAAAGCAATTACAAGTTGATTTAGATTTTTTCCAGAATGTTTCCCCAGCTGATTGATCACTTTTGCTTTTAGTGTGCACTACCATGGTATACCCATGAGACTTACCTGAAGGAAACTGACTGCCATTAAAAAGAGACTATAAGAACCAATTCCACCTGTAAATACTTCATTAAGGTCCCTCTGCAATAGGAATTGTTTCAATACTAAAACCAAGTATGGCAATACAGGATATTTCTGAAAAAGAAAATTGTATTTTCAATGAATTCCTGTATCAGCTATCAGCAACAGATCTAAGCATTAAGAGGGGCATTAATTGGTCCTTACATTATAAAATTTGGTAGAGATATACAACATACTTAATTTCTTATTTAAGAGTAAACTATCACAAAAAAGTGAACTATAGATAATGAATGGTTCTCCTCTTATATCTAAAATATAAGACATATATACATAAATAATGACATCTAAGCACTTGCTACAGGGCCAGGCACAGTGGCTCATGCCTGGAATCCGAACGTTTCGGGAGGCCAAGGCGGGCAGATCACCTGAGCTCAGGAGTTTGAGACCAGCCTGGCCAACATGATGAAACCCTGTCTCTACTAAAAATACAAAAAGTAGCTGGGAGTGGTGGCGGGTGCCTGTAATCACAGCTACTTGGGAGGCTGAGTCAGGAGAATCACTTGAACCTGGGAGGCACAAGTCACAGTGAGGTGAGATCATGCCACTGAACTCCAGCCTGGGTGACAGAGCAAGACTCCATCTCAAAAGAAAAAAAAAAAAGGACTTGCTATAGGACAAAAACATTAACAGTATGTATCTGATGATGCTCATTTGTGACTATGGCCCTCTAATATTCATTTGTAAACATATAATAGAAAGAGTTCACCAACATCTTTTTTTTTTTTTTTTGAGACAGTCTGGTTCTGTCACCCAGGCTGGAGTGCAGTGGCATGATCTTGGCCCATTGCAACCTCCGCCTCCTGGGCTCCTGGGTTCAAGTGATTCTCCTGTCTCAGCCTCCTGAGTAGCTGGGACTACAGGCGTGTACCACCGCACCCAGCTAATTTTTGTATTTTTAGTAGAGATGGGGTTTCACCATATTGGTCAGGCTGGTCTTGAACTCCTGACCTTGTGATCCGCCCACTTCAGCCTCCCAAAGTGCTGGGATTACAGGCGTGAGCCACTGCGCCTGGCCTCCAACATCTTAAAGCACTAAATCAGTGAGATTTTTAAGAATCACTTTTCTTGGTGGTGCACCACTGTAGACTAGGGACTTTTTTGCCACAGCCCTGGAGCAAACAAGAGTCCTGCCTACTGACTTGCACACAGCTGATGACCACACACAGACCACCCCTCCCTTCCACGCTTTACAGAGAATGAGGCAGGGCTACCCGAGAGAACACCTGAGCTGGCATGTGTGTACAGAATGAGTCAACCTTTTGCTGTGCATATATTCATTCATTCACTCCTCTTCACCAGCCACGCCCTAGTCTGGGGCCACTGAGGGAAACAAGGCAGGCACAACATCTTCAAAGAAGTCTTAAAAGCTATTATTACTAGGAGTGGTGAAATCACTAGTGATTTTCATAAGCTTATACTTTTGCATATTGTATCAAACTAAGAAAGCACAGAAAAGAACAAAAATATGGAGAAATAAGTGTTTTTAAACATTGTGGGCTTGGTGCGGTGGCTCACAACTGTAATCCTAGCACTTTGAGGGGCCAAGGCAGGCAGATCACTTGAAGTCCAGAGTTCTAGACCAGCCTGGCCAACATGGCAAAACCCCATCTTTACTAAAAATACAAAATTAAGCTGGGTATGGTGGCACATGTATGTAGTCCCAGCTATTCAGGAGGCTGAGGCACAAGAATCGTTTGTAACTTGGGAGGCGGAGTGTACAATGAGCCAAGATCACGCCACTGCACTCCAGCCTGGGTGACAGAACAAGACTCTGTCTAAAGACAAGCAAAAAACTACATTGTGGTTGAAGTCGGTCTAGATACAGTCCCTTTTCAAAGAACATTTAGGGGTCAGGTGTGGTGGCCCATGCCTGTAATCCCAACAGTATGAGATGCCAAGGAAGGAGGACTGCTTGAGCACAGGAGTTTAAGAACAGCCTTGGCAACATAGCAAGACCTCATCTCTACTTAAAAAAAAAGTTAGCTGGGTGTGGTGGGCACGCCTGTGATTCCAGCAACTCAGGAGCCTATGGCAGGAAGATCACTTGAGCACAAGAGGCTGAGGCTGCAGTGAGCCATGATCACTGCCTGGGTAACAGAGTGAGACGCTGTCTCAAAAAGTGAAAGAAAGAAGAAGGAAGGGGGAGGGAGAAGAGAAAAGGAAAAGAAAAGAAATGAAGGAAGGAAGGAAGAGAAAAAGAGAGTTAAGGAAAAGGGAGAGACAGAGAAAGAGAGGGAGGGATAGAGAGAGGGAGAAGAAAAGGGGAGAGGGAGAGAGAGAGAATGAGTATACATAAGAATAAATAATTAGGGAAATATCCAACATAATTTTATCTGGTTATACCATGTTACCCAAAAATTTTGATTCTGGGAATCTTCCTACAAACATTTTGCACATGTAACGCAAGATGCATGTATGGAAGTATATTTGTCAATCCCTTTTTCTAACAGCAAAAGAAAAACAGGAACAACACTGAAGAACTGCTAAATCAGGCAGTCACAGCCTTACAAAGGACTACTGCCTGCGTAGCCAACAACAAGAATAAAGCAAGCCTGTATGTGCTCATATGGATGAAATCTCCAAAACATTAAGTTTTTACGAAGGTATAAGAAAATGTGTGTATAATGTGCTACTCCTTTTACTTATAATAGTAAAGAACATAAAAAAGCAACATAAAAAATAACTGACAATTAGAAATTCTATAAAAATGAGCTAAGTATCTATGGTATGACTCACTTTACACTGTCCTTTTTATAGTGGTGAATATTAATATGCATATGAATTTCAGTTGTTTTTCAAATTTTTTAGATTTTTTCTTTTTTTTTTTGAGACAGAGTCTTACTCTGTCACCCAGGCTGGAGTGCAGTGGCATGATCTTGGCTCACTGCAACCTCTGCCGGATGGGTTCAAGCAATTCTCCTGCCTCAGACTCCCAAGTAGCTGGGATTACAGGTGCCTGCCACCGTGCCCAGCTAATTTTTGTATTTTTAGTAGAGATGGGGTTTCACTACCTTGGCCAGGCTGGTCTTGAAATTCTGACCTCGTGATCCACCAGCCTCGGCCTCCCAAATTGCTGGGATTACAGGTGTCAGCCACCGTGCCCGGCCATGAATTTCAATTTTTAAAAGTTGTTTTTCCAGAAAAAGAAAATACTAAACACACACACACACACACACTCTTTCTCTCTCTCTCTTCTAATAGAGTAGGATTATGGATAATATTTCTTTTACTTCTCTGCTTTTCTGTCTTCTGTACATTTATGCCAGATAATAATGTCTGCAACATCAAATATTTAACATATTTTCTTAAAAAACAAAGAAGAAATAGAAACTTTAGAGCTGCTAGAGGAAAAAAAATTGTGAATATTCTAACAGAAGCCAAAGGAGTTAATGGTTTAGGTTAGAGGGGAGAAAGCTGACAATTATCTAATTACGTAAAATGTTCCACAGATGATGGTGACAAATTCTTCCCTATCTTGGAAAAAAACAGAACAAAAATAAACTTAAATCACTTCAAAATAGAAGTAAGGAAGCCTGTAGGAACACCTTAAAGGTAATTTAGGAATTAAAATATAGAAAAGGCTCTTAAAATTCTTAATCTATTTCCTGTTTAGAAAAAAAAAAAAGGGCAGCTCACTGCCAGCACAGTATTCTTGGTGCAAATGGGAAATGGGTTAAAGGAAAGGTTCTCAAGGTTCTTAATCTGAACTCGTGGAGATTAAAAAAAGATGGAATCAACTGTGTAGCAGTATTTCATCTCTTCTGCTCTCCAAGGAAGGATCTACAGCAGACAATTTCTTCAAAAGCTTTCTCAACTTTTAATTCTTACTTCAGGTCACATTGTAAGTTAATCACTGATTGTTACAAGCAGGTTCAAAGCAAAACCATTGCACACAAAAGTAAGGTGCAGGCTGAGCATGGTGCCTCATGCCTGTAATCCCAGTGCTATGGGAAGCAGAGGCAGGATCGCTTGAGGCCAGGAGTTAGAGACCAGCCTGGCCAACACAGTAAGACCCCAACACTACAGAAAAAAAAAACACAAAAAAATAGCCAGGTTTGGTGGTTTACACCTGTAGTCCCAGCTACTTGGGAGGCTAAGGTGAGATGATCACTTCAACCCAGGAGTCTGAGGCTGCAGTGGGCCATGATCCATGATCCAGCCACTGCACTCCAGCCTAGGTGACAAGAGTGAGACCCTAGCTCTATTTAAAAAAAAAAAAAGAGAGCGAGCGAGCGAAGGAGATGTATTTGTCAGCAACATGGATATAAAAATATCAGAACACCACCACAACAGAATCTTAAAATTACATTTCTAATAGTTTTGTTGTATAAATACTATAAATTCTCTGACCTTGGTAAAATCTTTGATGAGGTCAGCTGCTCTCACACCATTCTGTACATTAAAGCTGATATCGACTTTCACTTCAGTAAAGGAATCTGTTAATTTAATAATAGGTACCTATAAAGAGAAGAAAGGTAAAATGTAAATGCTTTAACCAGATTAAATGATAAAAACAGGGGATGGAAGCTTACTATACATGAAGTCTCCATCGTCTCATGACAGCATAAGAACACTGACTATTCTAAATACGGCGCACCCCGGTAAACCTGGTCTGCTACAAATAACCATACGCTGCATATTTAGCATTGGGCCCCATACAATATATTTTGTAATTTCTATCAGTTGAGAATTTTGTTTGGTGTCCAATTTTTTACTATTTTTATTGTTTGTATTTCAAGTATACATGTTTTGATATACTTGATACACATACTGAAGTGATTACTACAGTCAAGTAAATTAATATGTCTGTCATCTCATGTATTAGTTGACATACAGTTATAATGATAATTTAAAACCTTCTTCAATACTTTGGAGAACACTTGCTGAGTGTAAGATGAAGAACTTATGAATGCCAGGTTCTGTAAATGTTTTGTATCATCAAACTGTTTCTAATAAGAAAATTGCTGGATTCTTCAGGGATATACAATAACCCATGTGCATTACTGGTCAGTTTTGCAAATAGCCCAAAAATCAACCTGACAAGATAAGGCATAAAAATTATTCTTAAAAACTGATAGGATTATTTACACAACATATTAGGGGTTCTTTTTTTTTAAACACTCCAACTTGGGCAACACAGGGAGACCCTATCTCTACAGAAATTTTTTTTAAAAATAAGCAGGGCATGGTAGGGTGCGCCTGCAGCTACACATGAGGCTGAGGTGGGAGGATCACTTGAGTCCAGGAGTTCAAGACCAGCCAGGAGAACGTAGTGACACCGTGCGTCTCAAAAAAAAAAAAAAAAAAAAAAAAGAAAAACTGAATAAAAATCTGAGTATTGGGTATGATAAAATTGGGTATTTTGCTACTGTTAAAAGAAATGCAGGCTGGGTGTGGTGGCTCATGCCTGTAATCTCAACACTTTGGGAGGCTGAGGCAGGTGGATCGCTTGAGTCCAAAGAGTTGGAGACCAGTCTGGGCAAATGGTGAAACCCTGTCTCTATAAAAAATACAAAAAAAAATTAGCCTGGCATGGCGGGTTGTGTCTGTAGTCCAGCTCCTCGAGAGGCTGAGGTAGAAGGATTACGTGAGCCCAGGAGGTACAGGTTGCAGTGAGCCGAGATTGTGTGATTGTACTCCAGCCTGGACAACCAGAAAACGTTTTACGTGCAAACACCATGACACTAACAAAATGAAAGAATAATTCACTTGCAATCTAACTGTGCTCACCAAACTTTAATTTTAATTCAAGTTTCATAGATAAATAACTAAGGATTTTAATACAAAAGGCTGTAGAACTTACAGTCGCTTTGTCTAAAACTTTCACTGAATCCTCATCTGCGACTTTGTGTTTCCGGAGAGCTTCTTCCAGAGTCCAGAGGGGTAGGTTCTCCCACTTCCCAAACACCACTAGGTCAATGTCACTGAACACAGAACACATACACAAGAGGGTCTGAAGAGGCTGGAAACTTGTTTTAACTGACATTCATGCTTATAGACTTCATTAGTACAATTAAAATCTATTTCCCATATTGTCCAGTGAAGACTAAATGTGTTGGTAATAATGATTTTGTGGAGAGGGGAAAGCAATTAATGTCTTTTTTTTCATAAAGGATTCTGGAACTAAACGTAATAACTTTCCTATCTGGATGAGCTTAATTGTGACTCAGAAACATTATGAAGTGCTTTAAGCTGGATGCAGAGCAGGTATCCAGCAGGCTACCATTTGTGTTAACACACACATATGTCCTTTTATATGCACAGATACCTCTGAAAGGATATGTAAGAGATTGGTAAAAGTGGTTGTTCCAAGGAGAAGCAGGGGGCAGAGGTGGGATTGAGACTTTTCACTGTATTGATTTGTATGCCTTTTCCAAATGTGAACTATGTGAATGTACTACTTATTCAAAAAATTTAAGTGAATTTTTAAAGAAGAAGCGATTTTTCATGTTTGACTGAAGCTGAGAACCTAAACAAGAAATATGAACTTGAAGTTGAGTATTTTATGACCTTTGCAGGTCAAGGACATCTATGGAAAGAATGGAAATTGCCAGGGTCTGTCCACTTCAGCACACTTTAAATTGGGGTAAAGTACACCAAATGAAGCTCAAATCAAAAAACATAATGCTGACTTTATTCTGGAGAGATTAAAATTTAAAATAATAGTAACCTTGATGGAGTGTCCAAAGAATTTCAATTGTTAGAGAGCAAGTATTCACCTTTCAGAGAAACATTATCATATCCCAAAAAAGAGCCTACAGGGCTGTGTGTCAAGAGGTCTCATTTGAGAAGACTGAAACTGAACAAGAATCCTGAAAAGACCAAGATCTTTCTCAGAGAAGAGATCTGTACCCTGATTTTCTGGATCAGGATGCTGGAACCATAACTAGTAGAATGAGTTCTTAATTTGAAAGCAAGAGTGAGTGTGAGAGTGAGTGAGCAAGAGAGCAAGACCTAACACTGTAGAGGATATATAATCAGACACTTTATCATGATACTACATTAATATCTGTGTGGGTGGGTTAAGTTATGGGACTGAGCAATATTCTGCCAGGTAGTCAATTTCTAAAAATAGTAACTAATTGATTCCACTGCAACATGATCCTTTTTCCATCTCTGTGTACCATCTACATCTTGGTAAGATGATGTGAAGTGATATTCTACTTTAAGGTAAATCAAATTAAATGCTAGTAAATCCATTTTTGTTTTGTAAATTTGTTTTGTTCCTTACACATTTGACAATCAAAATGAATACACTCTAGGAAAAGGTACAGTCCTTTGAAAGCTTCATGAGTGTACTAACCTAGTAGGTAAATATAGGCCAGTTTTAAAACTTCCAAATATCTGGACCTGAAACAGAAAAAGAAGTTATTATATTGAGTTATCAGATAAAAAGTCACCAAGATATGGAGAAATGTCAGTTTTTGCTACCCTCTACTGGTATGTTTTGGTATGACAAGAACATTTTTTTTTCTAACCCCATGCTTCATGAAGTGTGGATTCTGTTTCACAAGCAGACATTCTGAATATAATTTAAACATATCCGGTTCAAATAGAAAACACATAGACCAAAATGCAGTTGTCCATTAGTATCAGCAGGAGATTGGTTCCAGTCCCACCATGCCAAAATCTGAAAATGCTCGAGTCCCTGCTATAAAATGGCATAGTATCTGCATATAACCTATGCAAGTCCTCCCATATACATCATCTCTAGATTACTTATAATACCTAGTACAATGTGAATGCTATATAAACAGTTGTTATACTGTATTTTAAAAATAATTTGTATTGCTTTTATTGTTGCATTGTTATTTTTATAGGTCTTTTTTCCCCCCGTGAATATTTTCAATCTACTGTTGGTTGAATACGGAGATGCAGAACCTGTGGATACAGAAAGTCAACCACAGGAAACTTTCAGAAGTAGTTCAGATCACTAATTTTCTCTCATCATCCAGAAACGAAATAAAAAATCCTTATTTCTTGTTCTCTAAGCAAGAGTCTTTGAATACTAAATTACTAAATTGGGGTCAGACTACTTCAACTACAGGGCAAGTGAGGGCCCTTAGGTCAAGTCCACAGAGAACATGAGGCACCATCATTATAACATCATGCTGCAGCATAAAACTGGGATGCGTTCTACCTCAACTCATGGAGAAGAGTAGAACTCAGGCAGGACTATGTACGCAGGTAATTGTAATAAAAGGATAGGCCAGATCCTGTGGCTCATGCCTGTAATCCCAGCACTTTGGGAGGCCAAGGCAGGTGGATCACCTGAGATCAGGAGTTCAAGACCAGCCTGGCCAACATGGTGAAACCCCGCCTCTACTAAAAATACAAAAATTAGCCAGATGTGGTGACTGGTGCCTATAATCCCAGCTACTTAGAAGGCTGAGACATGAGAACCGCTTGAACCCAGGAGGCAGAGGCTGCCATGAGCCAAGATCGTGCCACTGCACTCCAGCCTGGGTGACAGAGTGAGACTCCATTTCGGGGGAAAGAAAAAAAAGGATAAACAGTGAAACCAGTTCAACCTTTGAGGTGAGATGAACCTGGGAATCTAAACACAAGCTCATGTTCTTCATCTGCAGGTAGATGGATTATGGCTGGCTGGCAATAGATAGATACATAGATGAGAGAGAGAGAGAGAGAGAGAGAGAGAGAGACAGAGAGAGAGAGCTAGACAGACAGACAGACAGATAGCTTCCACCTAAGAAAGATAAAGGTTAAATTAGATCAGGGCTTCTCAACATTGCCATTTGGGGGCAGATAATTCTTTCTTGTAAGGACCTGTACTGTTCATAGAATGGCTGGCAGCATCCATGGCCTCTACCCACTAGGTGCTATCAGTGTGTACCCGGTCAGGACAATAAAAAATGTCTCAGATATTGCCAAATGCCCCTGAGAGCAAAATAACCACCAGCTGAAAACCACGGATTTGAATCACATAAGAGAAAGAATGTGATGTTATGGTCACTGCTCATAAAATATTAGTATCCTCACCTTTTCCCTTTACTTACAGTGTCATATACATGCTGTCATATAAATACAAGTGTCATATACATACAAGTTTTACATACAGTGAAACTTATTTGTTTTGCGAACTGGACAAAAATCTTTCCTGGCTTTCCCACCACCTCCCAGGAGAGTGAATAAAGACAAGCTATAGAACACAAAGTAATGGATTCTATTAATATTACTTTGTGTAATTCTTTGCATACACAAAATTGTAGAAGAGGCCCTCAAAGGTCCCTAAAAAGTGAAGGATTAACTTGGTACCAGTAACAGGCCAAGTGTGGTGACTCATGCCTGTAATCCTAACACTTTGGGAGGCCAAAGCAGGCAGAATGCTTGAGCCCAGGAGTTTGAGACCAGACTGGCAACACAGCGAGACCCAGACTCTACAAAAAATACAAAAATTAGCTAGGTATGGTGGCATGCACCTGTTGTCCCAGCTAGTCAGGATGCTGAGGTGGATCACCTGAGCCCAGGAAATCAGGGCTGCAGTGAGCCGTGATTGCACTACTGCACTCCAGCCTCAGCAACAGAGTAAGACCCCCATCTCAAAAACAAAAAAAACAAAAGACTTACTACTAGTAACAAAAACAACGATTAAGCCAAGAAGAATTCCTGAGCAATCGTTTTGTTCACTGACTGGAAGCTGTCTAAAAGACAATTAGCTGGTCTGAGAGAGATGAAAAAATGGCAATTTCAGGAGAGAAATAAGAAAAGAGTTATGCCTGCATTAGCCAAAGGAAATGAACTTGTAGTAACTAAAGTTCTTACTTGACATTTTCATTCAGCCATAAACAATTATATAATGTTTACCCTGGCAGGCTGGAACTAAGTAGTAAAGAGGTTTTGATATAGCATATCCAGTAACAGACTACTACAACAATGAGGTTTGATTCATCGTTCTTCTCTTTACACTAATAATTCCTAAAGATAGCTTGCCTTTAGTAGTTAGTTGCTACTGGCACTACAAAAAAAAAAAAGTTGTTAGTTATCCAAGCCAATGAAAATAATTAGGAAGCTTCAAATTCTAAAGACTGCAGAAAATTGTTTGCTTTAAAATTTAATTAGACCACAACTCTACAGAGCATTTCTACTTGCACGTGAGGACTGGCATGAGATACCAGCAGACAGGCTTCCGTCCCATGGACAAGGACCACCCTAAGCACCAGCTACCCAGGAAGGGACTCACGTCAGCGCTGGGCCAGAGCTCCTTAATTACACTCTCGATCCTGTTCACCACCTCCATCCGCATCTTCTCCTCCTCAGGTCTTGGAGACATGTATTCATAAAAATCACTGATTTCTTCATGCAGACTGAAGAAAAAAGCAGAAAAGTTAATATGAACAGGGGCACTCTAATGAGAAATCACTATCTTAAATAATCTTATATAATTAAGTCTTATAATTCAGCTGATGACTACCTTAATTTTAATGTTATAACTCAAGATAAGCTAAAATGGGAATGTACAGAATTCAATCAAAAAAGCCAAAATAATTAAATTTAAGAAATTTCCTATGCAAAACACTTGCTGGGGTGCTAGTGATTAAAAACAGAAAAAAAGCATACAGCCTGGCCTCTGCCTTTCCACTTCTGATCTAGTAGACACAAGAAGACACTGAACGCAGGTGACGCAGGCAAGCTTCCTGGCAGTGGGGACTGACCCTCATACCTCTCGAGAATCCATTCCTCATAGTAGCAAACAGTACACCTTTCATAATGTTTGCTCAGTGAATTAAGTGTCAAATGAACAAATCAGCCAGTGAACAACAGCAAAGACTTGAAAAGAATGGCTGGCAGACAAAGGCTCCATGAAGGAGCTGAAGACTTCCAGAGCCTGCGAGGTACAGGGCAACCAGCCAGCTACATGGGCTGTGGCAGGCAGAGTGGGAGAAGCATCTGAAGAGGAAGGCAGGCCCCAGTAGAGGGCAGGCTCTGAATGACTGGCTAAGAGGTTCAAGCTTTCCCCTCTGTGGCAACAGAGCTATTTAAATGGTTCTGAGAGGGACTAGGGAGAGACTGACTTTAAAAATGCAGCGTTTTAAGATTAAACTGACAACTGTGCAAACAATGGACCAGTGAAGAGACCAGACTGGATGCAGGGAAAAGTCATCAATCACTGTGTATACAGAAGGACTGGATGACCTAGAGGATGGTGGCAGGAAAGGGGTGGGCTCCAGAAACAAAACACACACACGTACCCACAGCCCGTGGCCAGTCACAGCGCCTGACTAACATGATGGTGGGGGGCTAAGGATGCCTTCGAGGGCTGAAGCCTGAGGGACTGGGAGAAAGCTACTAGCCTGGATGAAAGGACAAATTCATTGGGCTGAGCAATAACTTGAATGTGGTCAGGACAGGGAACAGAGAGAAAGCAGCATTCCTTTCTAAGTTGGTGAGGCTGTGAAGAGCTATGGCTGGGAAGGGAAAGTGAAGTGGTCAGCTCATCTTCCCTGGAGCACTGACCACCCATGAGGCCTGAGCCACAGAGGTAAGCACAGGCTCTCTCCCAGCTGGGACAGACCAGGAGGCTTGGAGCAACAGGTGCAAAGAGCCTCAGGACAAGGAGCGGCAGGGGGTTTGGCCTGGGGCATAGCAGTGGGAAGGAAGCGCAGACACAGCTTAACACAGCCTTGAAGGAGGAGCATGCCTACAACTGCATGGCACCTTCAGGGCCCAGACCAGGAAGCTGGAAAAACTGGCAGACCAAAAATCATTTTAGAGAAGGGAAAAAAAAAAGTTTCTACAGCCCAATCCCCAAAGGCTATAACTTTTGCTACAGGAAACCCTGGAAACTGAAAATTTGACTGATTAAGCAATCAATAGTTCCTCCCTCTTCTGGTTTTTTATTTTTAGCCTAAGAGCCAAAAACCTTGAGTTCTAGACTCAGGTTCTACCTGAGGGCAGCTGTGTTCCCTATGGCAGGTGACTGGCACTCTCAGGCTTCAGCTGTGTCAGGCACAGCGCACCAGCTGGTGAGCAGGAGCCTTGTTTCAGGCCTTCAGCTTCAAAACCTGGGCCTTTCGTAGAGGATGATTTACAACAGCGTTCGGCCTGTTCACTATGCGACATGTCCTGAAAAGTGAGTCTTAAAACTCCAGAGAGGCCTGCAGGTTCGTCCAGAAGATATCCCAGTGGGGCCACTTTCCTTGCTATGCCCCTGGGTACCTTGGGACCTTAAACTTCTGTTTAGTAGTTTTGTTTTGCTTTGAGTTTCCCAGATTTGATTTTGTTCTCTAAGGTTATCTATCCTCTTCCGCTTCTTGAAGACAACAGCTAAATGGGAATAGCTGTGAGGAACCTTAGAGCTTACTGTGCTCTTCTGCACAGGTCGGCTGGAAAAGATGAGGGCCATGAATAAACAACAGAACAAATGGACTGCTTCTTATCTCACTGCATAGTCTACTGTGAGTGATCACAGTTTATCTGTAGTCCTAAAACAGATCCATAGAAAAACTGCATTTTAACCAACAGGGGAAAAAAACCTCCTAAATGTGACTGCATCTACTCAAGGCCCCCTTACGCATTTTCTAATTCAAATAAAGGCAAAAATTATTTAGCACAACTGCCAGTCAATCTGAAGTCATAAGAAACTGATTCAGAATTCATTCTCTCTGGCAGAAGACTTTCCTATACAGTGGGGAAAAAAAAAAAAAAAAAAAAAGAATTCATTCTCTGGCCGGGCACAGTGGCTCACGCCTGTAATCCCAGCACTTTGGGAGGCTGAGGCAGGCAGATCACTTGAGGCCAGGAGTTCAAGACCAGCCTGGCCCCATCTCTACTAAAATACAAAAATTAGCTGGGCATGGTGGAGCATGCCTGTAATTCCCAGCTTCTCGGGAGGCTGAAGCACAAAAATCACTTGAACCTGGGAGGTGGAGGCTTCAGTGAGCTGAGATCGTGCCACTGCACTCCAGTCTGGGCAATGGAGTCAGACACCATCTCAAAAAAAAAGAGAATTCATTCTCTAAACATTACCAAGTGCCTACGTTCAAGGCAGTAGGAAGAAACTGGCTCGTCAAACGTGATCCTTGCCCTGGGTCACTTCCATCTAACAATGAAAAGGAACACTTAAAGTAGTTTTGTAGTGTGTGCAATGCATATATTCTGTACTATTCCACTGTAGACAGCTTCCACATGAATGATTCAGAGCTTTCCAATGATCACAGCTGCCCAGGATGGACTGGGTTGCCTTGTAGGCTAAGGTCACTACCAGCATACAGAAACTAGATGACCATGAGGGCAAACAAAGGTCCAATAAAAAGAGATTTCTGAACTTGGTAAAAATTGGAGAAGATTCTAAAATTCGCTTTCAGTGCTGTGATTCTAGGGTTCTAACTAGCACAATAATTTTGGGGGAAAATTGTTACAGACTTAGAAGACAAGCTCTGACAACTACTTTCAACAATCAATAGCCCATGGCACCACCCTCCTACTTAAGGAAAAATGGTTCCACAAGTTATTGTATTTTGACTGATGTATATCTGCCACACTAGAAGAGGGGAAAGAAGAATACAGAAAAAGAGGAAGGCTATTATTAAAGCAAAACAACCCATGCAAAGTCAGAAGAGGAAACCCAATCTCAGTTTCTCATACACACCACGCACAAGCATCACTATCTCGCCTATACGTAACTAGCTATGTGTGAAATACACAGAGATCAACCAGATAAAATATCTTGGAACACTGAGGAAATAAACTTCAAGTACAGATTTTAAAATAATTCTGAGGGTCTCTATCCCCAGGACTGAGTAATTTTACTGCCACAGTGCCTTGCATATCCAGGCACTTAAAATACCCTAACAGACTGGAAGTCCATTTGTAGAGTGTGCACTGTAAGTCTGGCTCTCATTTGGGTGCTACAGTGGACACCTGAGGAATTTTGTAGGCTTGCTTTCACATGCTAATATAATTTTATGCCTCTGAAAGCATCCAAGTACACAGAGAAAACTTCAGTTTCTCCTGTGTTTGGATCAAAATTTAATATGATTTATAAATACGTACTGCTGAACAACACACTCCCAGTGTTACAGTTTCTCATATGAAATTATAAAACACATTACACTGAAGAATGACAAAATTACGGAATACAACTCTTCTGTGATCTGAACTCATATGTACTGAAACTACAGTGCCCTCCGAAGAATATCAGTGTTTTTATGTTAAAAGGAAAAGTGGCCCAGCCACAGTGGCTCACGCATGTAACCCTAGCACTTTGAGAGGCTGAAGTGGGTGGATTGCTTGAGTCCAGCAGTTCCAGACCAGCCTGGATGACATGGTGAAACCCCATCTCTACAAAAAAACAAAAAATAACCTGGCCACGGTGGCTCACGCCTGTAATCCCAGCACTTTGAGAGACCGAGGCGGGCAGACCACGACCAGGTCAGGAGTTTGAGACCAGCCTGACCAACATGGTGAAACCCCGTCTCTACTAAGAATACAAAAATTAGCCAAGCATGGTGGCACGCACCTGTAATACCAGCTATTTGGGAGGCTAAGGCAGGAGAATAGCTTGAACCCGGGAGGTGTAAGTTGCAGTGAGCCGAGATCATGCCACTGAACTCCAGACTGGGCAACAGAGCAAGACTCTAACCCACAGCCAGCCCCTCTGCTCAGCACCATCCCGTGTGGCTCATCCACGCTTCTGTTCAGAGGTGACACTGCTTCCCAAGAGATACCTGCCCAAATACAGCATGTCTGAGCCCACCTCCACATCAAGGTCCAGTTTTCCCAGTTCTATAACTGAAGTCAGACCCCTTTAATTACCAACTTCATCCTTACCTGAAGGAACTGACAAAGTTCTATTCAATAACTGTCAATAACAGGACATCCCTCCACCAAAAAAACTGTCAACAACAGGATATCCCCCCACCAAAAAAAAAAAAAAATCTTAAGTGATATGCAATTTTGAAACAGATACATTGAAAAGGCACTCATATACATGTGGGGAAGTATAAATTACTACAATCTCTCCAGAGGTCGTTCTACTAATAAATGATAACATTTATACAAATAATTTTTAAAATTTCCCTTCTTTCCATCCTCCAGAAATATTTTCATGAGGGAACAAGGATATCTGTATAAGGATGCTCACCACAGGATTATTCAGAATACTAAAAAATTTAAAAATAGTGTCAATGTCCATCAACAGGATCTAATTAAATAATCACAGAAACACCCACTGACTGACTTTCTCTTCATAGCCAATAACATTTTAAAAAGAATGAAGTAAAGCTATATAAGCTGATAAAGATGTCAGACATGTTAAGTTTGAAAGAAAATGCACAAAAAATGTGTTCAGCAGAACCCCTTTTGTATGTATTAGAAAGACATGTGCAGGGGCAGGGGTGGTGGCTCACACCTGTAATCCCAGCACTTTGGGAGGCCGAGACGGGTGGATCACTTGTGGTCAGGAGTTTGAGACCAGCCTGGCCAATATGGTGAAACCCTGTCTCTACTAAAAATACAAAAATTAGCTGGGCGTGGTGGTGCCTGTAATCCCAGCTACTCAGGAGGCTGAGGCATGAAAATCACTTGAACCCAGGAAGCAGAGGTTGCAGCAAGCCGAGATCACACCACTGCACTCCAGCCTGAGCGACAGAGCAAGACTCCATCTCAAAAAAAAAAAAAAAAAAAAAGACATGTAAAAACACACACACAGAGGGGAGACACAAAATATGTTCCTATTTGCATTGCAAGTTTTCTGGAAGGAGAACTGTTAACAGAGATTACCTTAGGGACAGGGACTTTTGCCCAGTGGAGGGTACAGGCAGAAGAGTTAGGAAGACTAACTTTTTTGTACCTTCCTTTCTGTACTACTATAATTTTTTAAAAAAACATCAGCATGTATGTCTTCTTGATGAGATTACAGACCAGATTTGTTGTCACCTTTGTATTTTCCCATGTGAAAAATACAGTTCTGAGTTACATGTTCCACTCGCTAACTGGCCCTCTGCCCAACTCACATAGAACAGGGTCTATATATGATAGATACTGTTAACAGTGATTATATCTGAAGAAGGACTGGGGGGATTATTTTAAGAAAAATACATACATGTTAATTAACAATGTATATTTTAAAACAAGAACTTCATCACAAAAAAAATTCATTACAGAAAACTAACATAAAGCAGAAACACTTAAATTACTCTAGTAATCTAACCTTACAGACACACTTAGAAAGAGGGTGACGTGGGCTGGCTGTGGAAGGAGCTCCGTGGCTAGCCTACAGGCAATACTGACACCTGGGAACACAGAAGACACCCAAATCTAGGAACGCAGTGACAGTACACACCAGTACATTTGGTGAGGTTTCTGCATGCCTAGCGCAGTGTGTGTGCTGAGTTTCTGCTAGTGTCTGGCCCACCCTTTCTGAGATTTATATACTCAAACATGTTGCAAGGCAAATTTCTGGAAGAATACACAAAAACTGCTAAGCAGGACTTTCCTCTAGGGTGGAACAGAGGTCTGAATTTGCATGATTTTGTACTGTTTGATTTTTTTTCAGACATGCCTAGGCACCAAGAGAAGTGAGTGACTCAAGGCCCTGGGGTGATGGCAGTACAATGATTGACATCTTCAGGAGACTGCAGATGGATCTTTACCAAGAAACTCATGCACACATCCAGCTAGACATCTCTACCAAGATGTCACCTCAAACTAAACAAGTCCAAAATACAACTGCTTGTCATTCTCTTAAACCTATCCCTACTCCTTGCGTTTTCCTCCCTGAGTTACTGTTTCCTTGAATGGAAACTTTGGTCTTCGTTCGTTCACCTTTCTCAATCTACGGAGCCAAGAGGTTTCCAAATCCTTCTACCCAAAACCAAAACCCAAAACACTACCAAATCAGACCCTGTCCCTCCACCTTCCCTGATCGTGGTTTGAGTTCAAGTCCTTATTTCTCTCATAGAATACTGTGGCAGCCTCCAAACTGGTCTCCCTGCCATGAGCCTCTCCCTACGATATCACTGCATTATTACCGAGGTCCCCTTCATTAGCCTACCTGTGTCACTTCCACACTCCTTATGGTAACATGGCCTACCCTTCTAGTCTCACTTCCGAAAGCTTCCGAGCCCTCTTCTATGACAGCCCCACAGAACTGGACTGGTGCATGCCTTGCCTCTTCAAGAATCACCCTCTCACTCAGCTTTGGAGAGCTCAAATATCAGCTTCTCTGTAAAATTCCTGGAGGCAGAATGACTTCAGAGCCTCCGGAGAGCTCCTAGAGGATGGCAAGCCAGGCCTACCTGCGGCAGAGCAGTCAGGCTTACAGGCCTCCCCACTCAGACTCAACTCTGCCTGCTTCGGCTCTGTGTGCCCAAACGCAGGACTCAGCACAGAGAAGCACCTCCTTAGGGAGGGACATTCTGTTCACAGAAGGACATCTACCCACCCCGATGTCCACATAGTCTCAAAAGGGACATGATGTTCCTTAAAATGAGCTCTGAACCAAGATCCAAGAAAATGGATGCTCACACAGTGTGGCTGAGAACTGACAAAACCAGAAAGGAGGAGAATTTGACCCAAGAACTGTAGATGTCCACTATCCCTAAAGAAGGCAATTCCACCTCTCAGAATATAGCCAAAGGAAGTAAGTCTGCATGGGCACAGAGATAAGGTAATAAAATATTCACAATCAACATGTAATTTTCTTTAAAAGCCAAAGTTTACAAGTGGAATGCCTAATGCTTTACATTTAAAGTCTGCACAATGTGCCTACCTTCTATAGTACTGATAACAATACAAGGTCACTTGAAAAAAAGCCATGCCTAAATAGGAAGATCTCCAGTTCCAAAGCAGAAAGACAAAAAGCCCCCTCCCCTCTCTCCTGTATCTGTGGACAAGAAAATTCATTCCCCTAAATAATTTGTGCTATCTCCCAAGATTTAAAAAAACAAAACAAGGGAGAGAGAAAATACAGATGATATACAGATTTAAACACAGAAATACAGATTTAAAAGGACAAAGAAAGAGCCCATATCTTACTTTTATGAACACTGCAGGCATTTACAACAGTGAATCATGGCTAAGGAATGCCATATGTGCTATGGTAACCCTTCCTTGGTTAGGACATGAGAGTAAAAGTGCAGGGAATGGATACTCAACTATGTGTCCTAAATTAGAGTTTTCATTTTTTAATTCTTTTAAGAGGTACTCGTGCCTGCTTTCCTAGAAATTAGAGCATTCCTTTTAAATGCCATCGCCAGTTGCACTCAATTTCTGGACTACAATTTTTTTAGGCCAATGTTTCAGAAAGATGGTTTTTCAGTTGATTTTCTCTTGGTCCCTTCCCACCTTGCTGCTATGAACAGAGATAATAAAAACCACCTGATTCTCCCCAGGCCTCTTTCTTTTGCCACCCAGCCTTACCACTACTTTCAACTGATTATTAACAAGAAAAGAAATCATTACCCAAGAGTTGCTTTATCTAATTCAGGTCAAAAATTCTTTCCCCTTCCAATAAAATGTCTGAGCTACCCAAACTACTCTTGAGTAGATCTAACCAAATTTGGGTAAAGTCAGGAAGTCTAAAGAGAATGGTTTGATGGTATTCTCTAAGATCAAATATGCTGAAACTAAAGCTTGATTAATAAATGTATTCCCCAAATGGGAAATCTTGAAATATCTGAGTGAAGAAAAAAACAAAACACAAATAAACAAGGCAATCTTTCCAAATGCCAATAAGAAGTTTGTTATATTCTTAAATAAAATAATGAAATACAGATGTGTTTAACCCACATAATCCCAATACCAAAACTTCATTCATGGATTTATTCGTTGTTTCCTTTCAGTGGAAGGGCTGCTGGTGCTTAAGAACAGATACTGCTCTATAAAAACACAACCATTTGTAACATCTTTCCCTATGTTACAGTACAGGTAAAAGAAGCACAGAATTAGCAAAGGGGCACCTTACATTTAAGGACCCCTACATATGAAAATCCCAGTGTCCAAAACAATAAATAATTTTTATTAAATAGGGCAAGCTCCCAATGCATATTTAAAATGTTTTAACTATTTGTAGTGACTACTTGGATAATGAAACTGGAAACAAGACTAATTTGGAGAAAAGATATCAGAACTTTCTTTTTCTATACTGTTGAAATATTTTGGCTAAGTGCTGGTATTTATTTTTTTCTTTATATTAGAGACGGTGTCTCACTATGTTGTCCAGGCTAGTCCCAGACTCCTGAGGTAAAGCAATCTGAGCACCTTAGCCTCCCAAAGCGCTGGGATCACAGGCGTGCATCACTGCATCCAGCCTTTTTTTTCTTTTAATAGACAGAGTCTTCCTCTGTCACCCAGGCTGGAGTACAGTGGCTCACTCCAACCTCCGCCTCCAGGGTTCGAGCGATTCTCATGCCTCAGCCTCCTGAACAGCTGGAATAACAGGTGCATGCTGCCACATCCGGCTAATTTTTGTATTTTTCGTAGAGATGGGGTTTCTCCATGTTCACCAGGCTGGTCTTGAACTCCTGACTGCAAGAGATCTACCTGCCTTGGCCTCCCAAACTGCTGGGATTACAGGTGTGAGCCACCTTGGACAGCCAGTGCTGGTCGTTTTTTGTTTTGTTTTGTTTTTGAGACAGAGTCTGGCTGGAGTGCAGTGGTACAATCTTGGCCCACTACAACCTCCATCTCCCAGGTTCAAGAGATTCTCATGCCTTAGCCTCCTGAGTAGCTGGGATTACTGACATGCGACACCACACCAACCTAATTTTTGTATTTTTAGCACAGACGGAGTTTTGCCATGTTGACGAGGCTGGTCTGGAACTCCTGATCTTAGGTGATCCACCCACCTCAACCTCCCAAAGTGCTGGGACTACACATGAGCCACCACGCCCAACCCAGTGCTGGTATTTTTAAAAGCAAAAACAAATTGATTCACAAAGAATCCATTACACATACAACAAAAACATAATGTGTACAAACCTAGACTAACTTTTATGAGGTCCTATATTTTTTTCAAAATTAACAAATAAAAAAATAAACTCTGGGCTAGGCGAAGTGGCTCAGGCCTATAATCAGCACATTGAGGGGCTCAGGGCTGGAAAATTGATTGCCTGAGGCCACGAGTTCAAGACCAGCCTGGGTAACAGGGCAAGACCCTGCCTCTACAAAAAAAATTTTTTAATTAGCAAGGTGTGGTGGTGTGCACCTATAGTCCCAGCTACTCAGAAAGCTGAGGCAAGAGGACTGCTTGAGCCTGGAAGAAGGTTAGGCTGCAGTGAGCCATGTTCATGCCATTGTACTCCAGCCTGAGCAACAGAGTGAGACCCTATCTCAAAAAAATAAAAATAAAAATAAACACAAAAATGAAGCAAAAGGCAAGTATTCAAAATAGACAAAGAACTCATAGTACTCAACAATAAGAAAATAAACAACCAATTTTTTAAAATGGGCAGAAGACCTAAACAAAGACCTCACTAAAGATACACAGATGACAAGTAAACATATTAAAAAGATGCTCAGTGTCATATATCACTGAGGAACTGGAAATTAAAACAAGTGGGACAGCATTCTATACCTAATAGAATGTCCAAAATCTAGAACACTGACAACACCAAATGCTGGTGAGGATGCACAACAACAGAGACTCTTATTCATGGCTGGCAGGAATGCAAAATGGCGTGGCCACTTGGACAGTTTTTTCTTTTTTCTTTTCTCTTCTATTTATTTATTTACTTAGTTTTGCTTCCTCACCCTCTGACTCTTTTTTTTCTCTCTCTTTTGTTTTTAAGTCAGGGTCTTGCTTTGTCACCCAGGCTGCAGTGCAGTGGTGTGATCACAGTTCACTGCCACCTCCAGGTCCTCCCACCTCAGTCTCCCAAGCAGTTAGGACTACAGGCACATATGACAACACCCAAATAATTTTTTAATTTTTTGAGAGATGAGGCCTTGCTATGTTGCCCAGTCTAATCTCGAACTCCTGGCTTCAAGAGATCCTCTTGTCTCAGCCCCGCACTATGCTAGGATTACAGGCATGAGCCACCACACCCAGCTGGCAGTGTCTTAGAAAACTAAACATCCTCTTACCATACAATCCAGCAATTGTTCATACACAAACCTACATAGAATGTTTACAGCAGCTTTATTCATAATTGTCAAACTGGGCACAGTATATACCTATAATCCCAGTTACCCAGGAGGCTGAGGAGAGAGGTTCACTTGAGCCCAGGAGTTCATGAGACCAGTAAGGAAAATACAATGACAGCCTGTCACATTTTTAAAAACTATCAAAACCTGGAAGCAACCAAAATGACCTTCAGCAGGTAAATGGATAAACTGTGGTACATCCATACAATGGAATGTTATTCAGGACTAAAATGAAATGAGCTATCAATCCAGGAAAAGATACGAAGGAATCTTAAACGCATATTACTAGATAAAAGAAGCCAGTTTGAAAAGGCTACATGCTATATGATTCCAAGGGCATGACATTCTGGGAAAGGCAAAACTATGGAGACAGTAAACAAATCAGTGTTTGCCAGTGGCTGAGGGAAGGGTAAATTAATAGGTGAAGCACAAGATTTTTAGAGCAAAAACTGTGTCCAGCACCCTTTATTGAATGTTCCATCCCTTTCTCAGTGACTGAGTACATGCTGTTCCAGTCTGCCCAACGGACTGTCCCCCTCACCCCCCACAGTAATTCTATCACCCCACACTTTCCTTGGGAAACAACTCCTATCCCTACTACTCCATGTGATTCTGGTTAGGCTGCACTGCAAAGCCAGCTGGCAGTTCAGGGCAGGAAGAGCCATGGGTGGCCCCCAGTTAGTGTAGCATCCCCATGGTCATCGGCCAGGGATGGGCACATGGCCACAGCAGCCCACGTGGTATCTTCCTTAGGACTTTACGCACTGACTCTAAGGAAGGTCACTTACCTCTTTGATCTCAAACTATAAAAATAGAAGCCTGGAAGTATCAAAAACCATACCTCCCTTCCTCTGGCTGCACAAAGGAAGCTATTACCAACAGGAGAAAATGGAGCCAACCCCCAAAAATATCAAAGTCAGGGAGAGATAGGCACTGAGCTTTCTCTGGAGTCACTAAAGCAAATACCACCTTTGCTTAAGCAATTATGAGTTTATTTACCTTGCACCTGAAAGACTCCTGATTCATACACAAAGCCTTTGATAATATATACTCTCATGCATAGTTGGGTCAGGTCTTAAGTGTTCTTTTAATATCTATGGCTATTTCTGTCTATTTGAGGACTCAGATTACCCTTTAAAATTCACGTATAAATCTGTAAGTAGTTGATAGTACAAAACCAATCATCTTCCAAACTCATCTTTAGTTTTCAAAATGTTGTTGGATATTCTTGCCTGTGTTGTTTTCAGCTTTGTTGAATCTGTGGTGTCTGTCTCAACTACAACTGAGAAAGCATTTCTCTGCATTGCCTTGTATATTATTTGTGTTTTTCTCTGCACTGCCTTGTGTATTATTTGAGGATAATAAAAATCTATAGATGCACCTATTGTATACTCATAATTTTAAAAAAATTTTAAAGAGATCTATAGAATTATAGGTTTTTTTTTTTGTTTGTTTTTTTTTTTTTATTTTTTTTTTTAGAGACGAGGTTTCACCGTGACAGTCAGGATGGTCTCGAATTCCTGACCTCAGGTGATCCGTCCGCCTTGGCCTCCCAAAGTGCTGGGATTACAAGTGTGAGCCACCACGCCCAGCCTAGAATTATAGTTTTTAGCAGCACTATGGTAACAACTGTTTCTTCAACATCCTCCACAATCTCATCCCAGTTCATGTCAAAAGGTCAATTACGAAAGTCATACTTGCTTGACAACTTGTTGTATGGGGAGGAAAAGAAGATCTTATTTATTAATGATTTTTTTTTTTTTGGGGGACAGATTCTCACTCTGTCACCCAGGCTGAAGTGTGATCTCAGCTCACTGTAGCCTCCACCTCCTGGGTTCAAGCAATTCTCCTGCCTCAGCCTCCCAAGTAGCTGGGATTACAGACACAGGCCCAGCTAATTTTTGTATTTTTAGTAGAGACGGTGTTTCACCATGTTGGCCAGACTGGTCTTGAACTCCTGACCCCAGTGATCTGCCCACCATGGCCTCCCAAAGTGCGAAGATTACAGGCATGAGCCACCATGCCTAGACTATTAATGATGTTTTTAAAAGCTTGGTGTTAGCTGCTACGTGTTTAGTTATATATTTAAATTTGGGCTGGGCATGGTGGTTCATGCCTATAATCCCAACGCTTTGGGAGGCTGAAGCAGGAGGATCGCTTGAGCCCAGGAGTACTATAGAAATACTGAATTACATCGTACAATGATTAGGGCACTACTTCATGTTATGCACCGAAGATAAGTAACAGGTGTTATAAACAGAGGAGTTTACACTAACAAGAAATGCGCCACATGCTGGGACATTTCAGAGAATAGAGGGGAGATCCTCATGGAGACAGCCCAGGGCCTCAGTTCATGTTTTAATCATTAGCCCCCAGACCTGTCAGGGAAGTTGGGAGGTTCTTTCCTCCCCACCAAAAAAAAAAAAAAAAAAAAAAAAAAAAAATTAGGGAAGTCATCTTCCAGCAGAAACAAGTGCCAAAAGCATTTATAATCAAAGGAGCATGAAGGTTCTTTCCTTACAGCTTTATCTTGCCATAACACACTTGCAATATTTTAAAATCAAACTGGCACAGTCTCACACTTTAAATCGGGACAACTCAGTTGAGAATTTAACAGTGAGAAGACAAGGTACTCTGGGGTCATATAAACCACATAAAACAAACTAATGTGGTAAAAGCCAACGTGACAGAATACTGACAGCAAAATTGTTTTTAAATACAAACATCATATCTTTAAGATTAAGAATATAAGCTTTTATTTTGTTTGTATGGAAACAGCTTTCTTATAAGCAACAAGAAAAGCAGAAGTTACAATGGAATTAAGGAAAAGATACGGATCACCAGCTAAACTAAGAAATCCTAAGATTCCTAGATCTACCATGTAGGGAAACAGAGGCAACAGAGTAGACAACAGTGAGATGCCCTACAAATGGTTACTATGGGAAAAGGGAGGGTGGGGAGCAGAACAAGCTCTGCCTGCAAAACTAGAAATGTCAGCATGTATCTTGTTTTGTGTTTTAAAAACCCAGGGTCTCAGGGTCTTGCTATGTTGCCCCGGATGGAGCACAGTGGCTATTCACAGGCACAATCACAGCTCACTGTAGTCCTCGAACTCCTGTGGTCAAGCAATCTTCCTGTCTCAGCCTCCCTAGTAGCTGGGAATACAGGTGCCAGCCACAGTACCCAAGTTGTTTAAAATTGGGTGAAAAAATTAAATGTACAAGCAGGATAGGGAATAAAGCAATGTTTCGTAACATCTTTAACTGGGTCTGCTAACACTTCTCCAGGTCTATACATTCTCTATGAGAATTTTTAAATGGTGTGTTTTCATTTGAAGATTACACTAAAACATTAGTATAAGCTGTTCTGGATCACCGAGACGCTTCCCTGGAAACACAGAACTGCCCAGGGATTTCACAGTCAACATACGCTGTTGTATTTACCATCAGGCTAAGGACAAACAATAGGATTTTAACTGGTTTGTACTAACAAGAACAGAGTAAGATCTGATCCCTGCATAATATACATGCCAAGCGAAGGGCAGAGAACACCCCTCCTAGGTTTTACAGTTCTCAGGGACAAGTGATGAGGGAACTAAGTTACCTCATGGTGTAGGACTGAAGGCCTCACAGGGTCGTGGGATGTACCTTATGCTGTGCTGAGGCGCAGGATCCGAGAAATAGAGACAGGACACAGAAGTACAAGGAAAATGCAGCTGGGCTCAAGGGGCCACGCCACCTATGAGCGGAGTCAGGCGAGGCCCTGAATGTCCAGCAGCATGAGTATTTATTGTGTATAGGTTAGGGGGCAGGGCAGTGAGTGAACATCTTTAAGGATAGTGACAGGGTCGTGAGCAATAAAACATGGGGTCCACCCCCATTAGGTCACCTAGGCTAGGAGGTGGACAGTGCGCAGCAAGGGGCCCGTTCCCATGAAGGCAAGGGCTGTGCAGTAAGGGGTCCACCCCCATTAGGTCACCAAGACTTGAAGGTGGGCCGTGTACAGTGAAGAGGGTGGTGGAAAAGTCTGGCCATCCCTCAAAGAGTAAAACATAGAATTCTCATATGATTCAGCAATTCCACTCCTAGGTATAGAACCAAAGGAACTGAAATCAGATTCAAACAAGTATTTGGTCACTAATGTTCATACCAGCATTATTCACAATAGTTAAAAGTGGAAACAATCCAAATGTCCATTGAGGTTGAATGAAAAAACAAAATGTGGTATATATACAAACAATGCAATATTAATTATCTCTAAAAGAATTAAAGTGATACAAGCGACCACATGGATGAACCTTGGAATCGGCCTGCTACATGAAGAAAGCCAGAAACACAATTAAAGCATTGTAAAAGAAAAAAAGAAACATAATGAAAAATATGTAGGATTCCACTTAGATGGAAGAGACAAATTGATAGAGACAGATAGATAGTAGGATGGTGGTTGCCAGCATCTGGTTGCAGGGATGGAGTAAGAAACTATTGTTTAATGAGTACAGAGTTTCTATTTAGGATGATGAAAAGTTCTGGCAGTGGTCAATGGTGATGGTTGCACAACACTGTGAATGTACTTAATGCTGCTGAATTATATACTTATAAATGGCTAAAATGGTAAATTTTATCTTATGTATATTTTACCACAGTAAGAAAAATGTTAAGCTAATACTGGATATCTGTAAAAATGTTTTATGCAGAACGTAATTTGAGAAACACAACTACAGAATTAAAAGTTACACCATTTATGTAATGTTTAAAAGACAACGGTGTACCAATCGATGTAAGCATAGGTGAGAGCACTAAAGTGCAGATGGAAAGGGCACACATTTGCCTCTGAGGACTGGTTACCTCTGGGGAAGTGGGGGTGGAGGGCGAGTGAGAGGTTATGTCAAGGGTCTGCAGGAAATCTGAGTAGTTGCATTCCCTAAGGTAAGAGAGAAGAAGGCAGGGAAGGAAGGAGGTAAAAAGGAACTCAAATGTGTTAAATCCCAGTGGTAGGTAACCAGAGGTTCAATGTTACTCTGTATCCTCTTCACATGTTTAAATAATTATAAAAACAAACTATGAAATCACTAAAAATGAAAGGTTTATACAATGAGGAAGTATGTAAATTCAAAATTCCCTCAGCCATTTTACACAGTGAATGAACAGACAATCCACTGACATGGAACAATGTTCCAGAACTTACCATAAAGACTGGCTTGAACTTTCCTTCCCTCCTCTCTTTTCACAGATCTAAGATGTCACGATCAGGCAACTGGAGTTGCCAATCACCAGTCACTAGCGAGACTTACCTCTCACTTTAAGACCATAACTGGTTCTACACTTTTTACTTGCCTCCAAAACTGCAAGTTAAGTAAGCATTAATTCCCATTAGAAGTAAGGTAAAAGCTGTGGCATTTCTCTCAATATACAAGTACATTCCTACTAGGATAGTAATACAGAGTAAGATTGGTTCATAATTTACTTACTGCAAGTAACTGAAAATTGTCATTAGTAAGATGCGGAAATTCCCACAAAAGCCAGGAAGCTGGAAACAAACTACAACTTGGAGCTTGCTTCTTTGCTAGTCATACCAAGAATACACTAAGAGTATCAGAGTGGAAATAACCCTAGTGCGATTCCCTCTCTCTCTCTCTCTCTCTCTCTCTCTCTCTCTTGCCTATGCAATTAGGTCTTTTATTTTTCTTTTTAGGCAAAGCACTATTTCCATGATAGTACAGGGAATGTGAGAACACAACAGGCTCAATTAACACTCAGAACCAAAAGCAGGGATATTCCTAGATAATGACCCAAGAGAACTGAAAATGTATGCTCACACAAAAATTCCAGCATGATACTCAGGAGCCTGAGGCACAATAATCACTTGAACCTGGGAGGCAGAGGCTGCAGTGAGCCGAGATTGCACCACTGCACTCCAGCCTGGGTAACAGAGTCAGGCTCTGCCCTCTGCTTTCCCACTCAAAAAGCAAAACAAAAAAACACCTCAAGCATGAACATTTATGGCAGCATTATTCATAATAGTCAATGGAAAACAACCTAAATATCCATCAACTGATGAATAATAAGCAAAACATGGTATAATCATACAATGGACTATTACCCAGCCAAATAAAGGATAAAGTAATGATACATGGTACAACACAGATAGACCTGGAAGACATTATTCTAAGTGAAAAAAGGCAGACATCAAAGGCCATTAATTTTGGCCTTCCAAAATTCCAAAATTAACGTATTGTACTATTGTATTGTACATTCTATTTATGAAATATCCAAAACAGTCAAATCCATGAAGATAAAAAGTATACTGATGGTTGCCTGGTGCTGGGAGATTCGGAGAGAAATGAGGAGGAACTGCTAATTGAATACAAAATTTCTTTTTGGATTGATGAAAATGTTCTACAACTTATTCTGGTGATGGTCGCACAACTCTATGTATACACAGAAAGCTAAAAGATAAAATTCACCCGCTTGAAATGGGTGAATTATATCTCAATGTTGTTAAAAAAAAAAAAAAAAAAAGAGGCAGGACAAGCTGCCATTACAGCCATTAAATAGATTATTGTGCCTAAGCTTCTACCTTGTACATGCTACCACAAAGCTAAAAAAGAGGACTGGGAGACTGTAAGTCAATAAAAAGACTTACATTTACAAAAATGGATGACCTACACAAACCCAAAACACAACTTCATATTTTTGTTAACAGGCAAATTGTTCACCTTTATGAATACTGAAAACATTTGCAGACCACATTATATCAGGATCCACAAGGGATCTAGGAATCCCAGGGTCACTGCTCAAAGAATTAAGAGTTTTTAATGTATTAGGTTGGTACAAAACAAATTGCAGTTTTGCATTGCTGGAATTTGCTGTTTGATACTGAATACATTCTTAAATGTGGTTATCTTACACATCATTTTAATGGGCACTTCTCACTTTGCAGTTTTTTTCTAGTGACCCCATCTCAAAAAAAAAAAAAAAAAGTAAAATGATAAGTTGCTGTACTTGGGAGGCCTTAAGTGTTAAAAGTTTTCCTCATTCACTGTTAAACTTTACAATCTTTCTGGCAACATACAAGAACCTCAGCAATCTTATTTTGAGGAACACAGATGGAAATACTACCTGAAAAGTAAATAACACTGTATAAGTTGGTTTCTAGCACTTTATTTACAATAGAAAATAAGAAGCAATGTAGATGTCCAAGAGTAAGAGAATGCTTAAGTAAACCTTGGCATGGTCATACAGGAAAGTAAGTGTATTTACCAAAAAAAAAAAAGCTATATATGTCAACTATATAAATACGTGGAAAAGACCATGTAAAATGTAAACTAGGAGACAGATTAAGACCTTTCATGTTGACAAAAATTATTTTTCACAACAGATCTTTTACAACGACATAATACTATGAGCTTATGGGGGCTAAGAAATAGTTGATACTTTATAATGAAGAAGTGTTTTGAAATTCTAGGCATTTGGGGTTAACATCAAGTTAAACAAATGTAGGAGAAAAATTATTAAATATACAACCTACAGTTTCTAACACTGACATAAAACACCAAAGAAAATGCAGAAGACATCAAATTACGTTTTCTCTTGATGATTTTTTTTCTTTTCCCTTTTTTTTTTTTTTGAGACAAGGTTTCACTCTGTCATGCAGGCTATAGGGCAGTAGCATGGTCTGAGCTCACTGTAACCTCTGCCTCCCAGGCTCAAGAGATTCTCCCACCTTAGCCTCCCTAGTAGCTGGGATCACATGCACGTACCACCACATCCAGCTAATTTTTGTACTTTTGGTAGAGACAGGGTTTCACCATGTTCCCCAGGCTGGTCTTGAACTCCTGGGCTCAAGCGATCTGCTTACCTCGGCCTCCTAAAGTGCTGAGATTAGAGGTGTGAGCCACTAACCATGCCTGGCCTCTCTTGACGATTCTTGATGTTTTGACACAATTATTCTGGTTACTATCACCTGGTAATCATCTTCACATCACTAACCTAATCCAGCATTTTTAATAAAACATTTCCAAGTCAGCACACAGCACACAAGCACTGAGCATAATTCCCTTGAGTACCCACCTCATCTCCATCACCTCTGCAGCAGTTTGGCTGGAGGACAATTTAACAGGATCAGTAAAACATTTAAAATGTCCACTCTCTGTCCCAGAAGCCACAGTACACGTGCATAAGAACACATGTGCAAGAACAATCACTGCAGCCCTGCAAATGAAAACACTGAAAACAACCCTGTGTATCATCAGTAGGAATGTGGCTTTTAAAAAGTATGGTACAGGGTGGGCATGGTGGCTCACGCCTGTAATCCCAGCACTCTGGAAGGTCGAGGCAGGTAGGTTGCTTGAGCTCAGGAGTTCAAGACCAGCCAGGGCAACATGGTGAAACTCTGTCTCTATTTAAAAAAAAAATACAAAAAAAAAAAAAAAAAAAAAACCAAACAAAAAAAATAGCTGGACATGGTGTTTTGTGCCTGTAATCTCAGCTACTCCAAGAGGCTGGGCCAGAGGCTGCAGTGAGCCGAGATCACATCACTGCACCTCAGCCTAGGCAAACCCTAGCTCAGGAAAGAAAAAAAAAAAGGTTCAAATCAGTGAGTGCAGGTGGCTTGAATCAGACTGATACAGGGCATTCAGGGCATACTGTCTTCTCCTTTAAATCCATAAGCACACCCCTTCTGTGCCTCTCCCACAATATATTCTGCCTTGCTTAAAAACAAATCCAGTCAAAAACTAAGAAAAACCCAATACTTTTGCACAAGAGCAATTTTTAAAATCTTTTACATAAACTCACATGATTTAGTAAGTATTTTTACTGCTAATCCAAAAAGAATTGTGTTACACACAAGGCCCAAGCCAAACTTCACTTCATTACAATAACGTCCGTTGCCCACATAACTATTTTGAAGTTGTTTAATTCACTTGTTCTGGTTCTAATCAATACAGAAAAATTAGTAAGGGAACAAAATATTCTATTTTGAGTGTAACCTTTAAGGTCTTCCAAGCAGCTCATCTCATTCACTCTCAGACTACTCATCTCCTTTAGAGCAATGGGGTCCCTTAGACCCCACTAACCCTGAGGGATTTTGATAATTGGCCAGGTTTGGGAACCTATACTTTAATAGATCCTTTTTTTTTTTTTTTTTTTTGAGATGGAGTCTCGCTCTGTCACCCAGGCTGGAGTGCAGTGGCGTGATCTCCCCTCACTGCAACCTCTGTCTCCTGAGTTAAAGCGATTCTCATGCCTCAAGCTTCCCAAGTAGCTGGGACCACCAGTGCGTGCCACCATACCCGGCTAATTTTTTTGTATTTTTAGTATAGATGGGGTTTTGTCATGTTGGCCAAGGTAGCCTTGAACTCCTAGCTTCAAGTGATCTGACTGCCTCGGCCTCCCAAAGTGCTGGGATTACAGGTGTGAACCACTTTTTTCTTTCCTATTGCTTTGAGCAAAATACAGCATTTTTTGCTCAAATTTTAAAAAACACATGGCCTATTATTTTAAAAAATGTGAAAACTAACACTCCCCTACAAACTTATTTAATCAGAGTACCTGAGGAGTGGGTTCTAGTCACTAATTTTTTTTTAACTTCTCCAGACTGAGAACCACACTTAGAAGCAACTGCTGTAGGAGTTACCACTATCAAGCCCACCGAGCCCATCATCATCTGTATGGTCTACATGAAACCCAATGTATGATAGAAGACAAGGTGAAGCACCAAGCCCTGGTTTTATTTGTTTCAACAGACTTGGGCTGATAGGACCAGATTCTAATGGCACACTAGGACACATTACTGACTAGGGTTTAAGAAGCCCTAGCTTCAGGTAAAGATAAAGTCACTACACTAACAGCAGAACTTGGTAATGTCCTTTAACTTCTCTGAGGCTCAAGTTATTAATTTTTTAAAAAAGGACTGGAGTAAATGACCTCTGATGATGCTTTGATCTCAAACACCTTAGTGATTTCTAACCAGGGTGTTACAAATCAGTCAAATGAATAAGCAGAGTGGTCCTTACATGAATGCATGAATATCTTCTGCAAATCTCAGATTAATCTCATATATGCAATTTTGGGCTAATTTACATAAAAATCCTATTCCTCATCACACCATAAGAAATCTTAAGTGAACATACAAATGAAAATGACACCGGTCACAAAGGCACCAAAGTAAATATAAACATCTGGAATAAAGTAAATTTTTAAAGTAACTCTTTATAACCTTTTCACTGTCAACACCATCCTGATGTTTTTTGTAATTTTTTTTCCATCTATAAAAATTGCTGTATTTTGCTCAAAGAAATAGGAAAGAAAAAAAATTGCTGTAAAATATATGTAACATAAAATGTACCATTTTAATCATTTTTAAGTGTACAGTTCAGCGGTATTAAGTACATTCACACTGTTGTGCAACCCTCACCACCATCTACCTTCATAACTTTTCAATCTTTTCCAAATAAAACACTCTGTACCCATTAAACATGAATTCCTCATTCCCTCCTCCCTTAGCCCCTGGCAAGCACTGTTCTAATTACTGAATTACTGTTTCTATGACTCTTATACTCCAGACACTTCATATAAGTGCAATCATGCAATATTTGTCCTTTTGTGTCTGGCTTTTTTCATTTAGCATAATGATCTGAAGGTTCATCCATGTTACAGCAGTGTCAGAATTTTCTTATTTTTTAAGGCTTAATAATAGTAGTCCATTTTATTCATACAACACATATTGTTTATGATGAACACTTGGGTTGCATCATTCTGATTTTTTTTTTAATCATCAGTAGTTATTTTGAAGTCACATACACAAAAGATGAATGAACTTTATGTCAATTTTTTTTTTCTTTTCAAGAGAGAACAAGGTTTCACTCTGTTGCCCAGGCTGGAGTGCAGTGGTGTGATCATGGCTCACTGCAGCCTCAACCTCCAGGGCTCAAGCAATCCTCCCAATTCAGCTATATGCCACCACACCCAACCAATTATTTAAAAATTTGTTGTGCAGATGGGGTCTCTATATGTTGCGCAGGCTGGTCTCAAACTCCTGGCCTAAAGTGATCCTCCCACTTTTGCCTCCCAAAGTGTTGGGAGTATAGTATGAGCCACTGCACCTGACCAGATTTTCTTTAAAAAAAGTAGACCACCTTCTGGGCCACAAAGAACACCTTAACAAATTGAAAAGAATAGAAAGTATACAAAGTAGCTCTCAGACCACATGTAATTAAACTAGAAAATGGGTCCATTTATATGCGGATTTTTTTCAACCAAATTTGTGTTAAAAATACAGTTGTAGGCTGGGTGTGGTAGCTTATGCCTGTAATCCCAGTACTTTGGGAGGTTGAGGCAGGTAGATCATTTGCACTCAGGAGTTTGAGACCAGCCTGAGAAATGAAAGACTTAATCTCTAAACAAATTTAAAAACTTAGCTGGGTGTCCTCATGGGCACCCACAATCTACTTGGGAGGCTGAGGTGGGAGGATAGCTTGAGTCTGGGAGGCAGTGGTTGAGACCCTGTCTAAAAAAAAAAAAAAAAAGAATTATATTGTCTGGGCTGGGTTGCTCATGTCTGTAATCCCGACACTTTGGGTGGCCAGGGTAGGGGAAGCAAATAAGACCAGGAGTTCAAAACCAGCCTGGGCAACATGGTAAAACTCTGTCTCTAAAATAAATTTAAACTTAGCTGGGCAGAGTGGTGCTTGCCTGTAGTCCCAGCTACTCAGGAGGCTGAAGCAAGAAGATCGTTTGAGCCCAGGAGATCAAGGCTGCAATGGAGCCTTAATAGTGTCAATATACTCCAGCCTGGGCGACAGAACAAGACCCTGTCTCAAAAAAAAAAAAAAAAAAAGAAAAGAAAAGAAAAAGAGAGAGAGAGAATCCAGACATAGATCTTACATCTTTCACATAAAAATTAACTTAAAATGGATCACAGACCTAAATGTAAACCACGAAACTATAACATTCCTATAATATAACATAAGGGGAACTCTAGATGACTCTGGGTTTGCTGAAGACTTTTTAGACACAATACCAAAAGCACAATCTATTAAAGAAAGAATTGGTAAACTGAATGCACTAAAATTTAAAATGTGTGCTCTGCAAAAGACATTATTTAAGAGAATGAAAAGATAAGTCATGGACTTGGAAAAAATATTTGCTAACCACATATCTGATAAAAGACTAGTATCCAAAATATACAAAGAAGCCAGACACTAAAAAAGAAATATTACATATTCTTACTCATATGTAGGAGCTAAAAAAAAGTTGATCTCATGGAGCTAGAGAGTAGAATGATACATACCAGAGGCTAAGAAAAGAGTAGGGGAGACGGGGAACTGATGAATAGAGGCTGGTTAATGGGTAAAAAGAAAAATAAAGTCAGGTAGAAAGAATAAGTTCTAATGTTTGATACCACAATGAGGTGACTTAAAGTTAATAATTTATTGCGTATTTCAAAACAGCTATAAGATGTGAAATGTTCCAACATAAAGAAATGACAAATGTTTGAAGTGATACTCCAACTACCTTGATTTGATCCACATTGTATTCATGTATCAAAATATCACATGCATCCCATAAATATGCACAATTATTAAGCATCAATTTTAAAAGAATCACAAAAAAATACACATATACAAAGGACTCTTAAAACTTAACAATAAGCCAGGCACAATGACTCATGCCTGTAATCTCATTACTTTGGGAGGCAAAGGTGGGAGATCGCTTAACGCCAGGAGTTCAAGACCACCCTCATCAACATGGTAAAACCCTGTCCCTACTATAAATACAAAAATTAGCCAGGTGTAGTGGCACATGCTTGTAATCCCAGCTATTTGGGAGGCTAAGGCATGAGAATTGCTTGAACTCAGGAGGCAGAGGTTGCAGTGAGCTGAGATCATGACACTGCACTACAGACTGGGCGACAGAGCAAGACTCTTTCTCAAAAAAACAAACAAACGAAAAGAACCCAGAAACAATAAGAACACAATCTGAAGCCGGGTGTGGTGGCTCACACCTGTAATCCCAGCACTTTGGGAGGCTGAGGCAGGCGGATCATGAGGTCAGGTGTTCGAGACCAACCTGACCAGCATGGTGAAACCCTGCCTCTACTAAATACAAAAATTAGCTGGGCGTGGGGGTGCACGCCTGTACTCCGAGCTACTCAGGAGGTTGAGGCAGGAGAATCGCTTGAACCTGGGAGGTAGAAGTTGCAGAGAGCAGAGATTGCACCACTGCACTCCATCCTGGGCGACAGAACAAGACTACGTCTCCAAAAAAGAAGAAAGAGGGGAGGAGAGGAGAGGGGAGGGGAGGGGAGCGGAGGGAAGCAGAGGGGAGAAAGAAAGAAAACAATCTGATTTAAAAATGGGCAAAAGATCAGAACACATACTTCTCCAAATAGCATACACACATATCAAATAAGCAGATGAAAAGATGCTCAACATCATATATCACCAGAGAATTGCAAATTAAAACAAGATATCACTACACATCTATTAGAATGGTGAAAAGCCAAAACACTGACAACACCAAATGCTAACAAGGATTTGGAGCAACAGGAACTCCATTCATTGCTGGTGGGAATGCAAAATGGTACAGTCACCCTGAAAAACAGTTTGGCAGTTTCTTACAAAACTAAACATACTCTTAGCATATGATCCAGTAATCGTGCTCCTTGGTATTTATCCAAATGAGCTAAAAACAAGACCACACAAAAACCCACACACAGATGTTTATAGCAACTTCATGCATAACAGCCAAAACTTACGAGCAACTAAAATGTCCTTCAGAAGGTGAATAAAGAAACTAATATATCTATACAAAGAGTATTATTCAGCAGTACAGAGAAAAGAGCTGGCCAAGCATGGTGGCTCACATCTGTAATCCCAGCACTTTGGGAGGCCAGGGTGTGTGGATCACCTGCAGTCAGGAGTTTGAGACTAGCCTGACAATATGGTAAAACCCCATCTCTACCAAAAATACAAAAATTAGCCAGGCATGGAGGCATGCACCTATAGTCCAAGTTACTTGGGAGGCTGAGATAGGAGAATCGCTTGAACCTAGGAGGCAGAGGTTGCAGTGAACCAATAGCACCACTGCACTCCAGCCTGGGTGAGGGCGAGACTCTGTCTCAAAAAGAAAGAAAAGAGCTATCAAGCCAGAAAGTAACATGGAAAGAAGCCAATCTGTATGATTCCAACTACAGGACAGTCTGTAAAAGGTAAAACGATGGAGATAGTAAAAGGATCAGTGGTTGCCAGGGGTTTGAGTAGAGAGAGGGGAGGGATGAAAAGGTGGAACAAAGGGGATTTTTAGGGAAATGAAACTACTAAATATGATACCATAAGAGCAGATACATGTCATTATATAATTTGCCAACACTCATAGAAACTGCAACAATATATACAACACTCATAGAAACTGCAACAATATATACACTTATAGAAACTGCAACAATATATACTATATGATAATTGTAGATACATGTCATCATATAATTTGTCAACATTCAGAGAAACTGCAACACCAAGAGTGAACTCTAAACTACCGTGCTCCCTTCGGCAGCACATACACTAAAACTGGAATGATACAGAGAAGATTAGCATGGCCCCTGCGCAAGGATGACACGCAAATTCGTGAAGCATTCCATATTTTTAAATTTCCTGAAACTGATAAACAACTTCAGCAAAGTCTCAGGATACAAAATCAATGTGCAAAAATCACAAGCATTCCTATACACCAATAACAGACTTAAAGAGAGCAAAATCAAGAACAAACTGCCATTCACAATTGCTACAAAGAGAATAAAATGCCTAGGAATACAACTAACAAAGAATGTAAAGGACTTCTTCAAGGAGAACTACAAACCACTGCTCAATGAAATAAGAGAGGACACAAACAGATGGAGAAACGTTCCATGCTCATGGTTAGTAAGAATCAATATTGTGAAAATGGCCATACTGGCCAAAGTAATTTACAGATTCAACACTATCCCCATCAAGCTACCAACGACCTTCTTCACAGAACTGGAAAAAAACCGCTTTAAACTTCATATGGAACCAAAAGAGAGTCCACACAGACAAGTCAATTCTAAGCAAAAGGAACAAAGCTGGAGGCATCACACTACCTGACTTCAAACTATACTACAAGGCTACAGTAATCAAAACAGCATGGTACTGGTACCAAAACAGAGATATAGACCAATAGAACAGAACAGAGGCCTCGGAGGCAACACCACACATCTATAGCCATCTGATCTTTGACAAACCTGACAAAAACAAGCAATGGGGAAAGGATTCCCTGTTTAATAAATGGTGTTGGGAAAACTGGCTAGCCATGTGCAGAAAGCAGAAACTGGACCCCTTCCTGACACCTTACACTAAAATTA